>LUCW03000039.1:195000-214325 GCA_001586965.3 Sphaeroforma sirkka | reverse complement strand
CATATGTATAAAACACATGCATATAACACATGTATACAATCCATATATAGAACACATATATTCATACAACCTTGGCATTGCATGCTGGTGTTGGTGAATAGAGGTGAGCTAATCTACATGCTAGCATCAGATGTGCATTCAAACATTCAAACACACAAACAGTCAGAGTAGTGCTACAAACAATACCAGCTAAAAGTATCACAGATACATGAATATATCTCACACACATGTGACTTGTGTGCTAAACCTTGCATAGAACACCACCGGTGTTGTGCACGTACACCGTCCCTATGGTGCATGCACCGTCCCTATCACAGATACACGAACACCCGCGCACAGATGGGACTATATTCGTAAAGGTAGTCCAAGGCATACGCAGGACACCTTAGGGCACACGACACACGGCTCACACCCATACCACACTAGAACAGGACATCGCCTGATGGGAACACAAGCCCACACTGTCTGTGTGAGGCTGTGCATAGCATATAGTGCCTCATGAGAGACGCACGCATATTTTACGGCATACACATATAGGTACATCTGGGAGTGTATATATCGAGTTCATGTGTGCAATCAAACACCCATACAGGTGAGCCCTCCCACAGGCGGGAAGAGTACTGTAGCGTAAAGTGTGCAGTATGTATATATGCTTTTATGTATATGTTGTGTATGTAAAAAATGTACATACATAATATTTATATGTATATATGATGCATGTATATATGTACTGTATGTATACATGTGTGTTTGTACGCACATACATATATATATACCTTAAACAGAGCCCCGAGCTTTGGCAGCAAGTCTTTGCCACCACTCATCAGAGTGGGCCGTTCATTAATGTTCACCCAGTACACGGATAGTCGACAGGACTACGGAGAGTGAAGTCAAACAGTTGACATTGCAATAAGTACAAAGTCACATGTAGGTATATGTGAGGCACATGTTCGTATTTGATATATTCGATACAAACATGAGAGATTCACGTGCCTTTCGACGTGCGTGGTAAAAGCACACAAATGAATGTAGATCTGTAGCCGATGTATACACGCCAAGTATGCAATGTATACATATATAGGCAATATATACACACAAATATGTATATATATATATATATATATATATATATATATATATATATATATATATGTATATATATATATATATATTATGATGTGTGTGTGTGTGTGTATATGTATATATACATACATATATATATGTATGCAATAGCACTACATCATCCATGGAATAAAGTGAGTTGCTGCACAGTGCGCTTGTCGAAGACTGCTTACACTACAGGTACACAATACAACACTTCGAATCACAACAAAGAACACGACAATTACGCAAGATATCCTGCAAATCACATAGGCTTATTTATCTACACATACGGTGGGTACCATATTAAGTACATACATACATCTACACGTGACGAACGCTCTCACCTTCTTTCAGCAAAGCGTGTTGTTGCAGAGTGCGCTGGTCATAGGGTATGTCCTTTTGCAAAAAAGGAATTAAAACGGCCACCACCGACCAATCAACGTCCACCAAACCCGTGGCGTCGTGTGTCTATTATCACAGATGTGGACCAATAACGTGAAATTGCGCACGAGGGTGAGTGAGTAAGATGCGTACAAGACCCCTGGCGTAGTGTCTATTATCACAGATGTGGACCAATATCGAGACAATAACGCACGAGGTGAGTAAGATAAGTACATGACCCTTGGCGTGGGGTATGGTATCACAGATGTGGACCAATAACGAGTGAATAGCGCATGAGGGGTGGGTGGGAATCATTTGATCAAGACCCATGGCCTACTACCTGCTTCAGCAGATCTGGAATAATATAGAGCAAGTAGCGTACGAGAGTGTATTTGAATATATTATGATGTTATGTCGAGGTTAGCAAGTGTGCACTTATAACGAGTGTGTAGTGTGTAGTGTATGAGGGACAGTGGGACTATTTATGAGGTGGTGTGTAGTTGCAAGAAAGGGGAGGGCAAACAATAGACAGCGGGCGAATATGGTTATATACCCTTTAGTAAATGTATATATACCCTATAGTAAATGGATATATACCCTATAGAAACTGGTTATATACCCTGTAGTAAATGGTTATGTACCCTATAGTAAATGGGTATATACCTTATAGTAAATGGTTATACTCCCCATATAGTAAATTGTTGTATACCCTATAGTAGATGGTTACATACCCTATAGCAAATGGTTATATACCCTATAGTAAATGGTTATATACCATATAGTATATGGTTATATACCCTATAGTAAACGGTTATATACCCTATAGTAAATGGTTATATACCTTATAGTAATAACTGTATCGAGGGTGTAGACGACTGATACAAATAGAAATCGTATAAAGTAATTCATATACATAGGCATGTACATATCAGAGTGCAGTTGCACACGGGCTGAAATTAATCGTTGAGTGGAAAACTGATCGTTACAGGTATGAGGTGTAGCCATATGTAGTGTGTACCAAACCACACACGATACACTATTAACATACACAAAACTAACCAGACAAGGAAAGTGAGTACGAATGTTTTCCATCGAGACGGGCACAGACAAAAACGCAGACACGCAAACACAAGACATACAGATATAAGAACAAACATCACACACACACACACACACATATATATATATATATATATATATATATACGAATATATATATATATATATATACATACCTCGAGTGACTCGGGGCAGCAATTCCTTTCGAAATGGCGACCAAGGTGAGTACAAAGTACACACATCGCTGTGCAGCTGCTTCGATTGTGAGTGCCGTTGGTTTGCGACAAGCGAAGATTTTGTACCCACCAGTTGCATGCTGCTACGATATGTCATGTATTATTATACAGTTCAAGTGTATCGTATTATGACATATGCTAAGGATATCATACTATGACATATGTTAAGTATATCGTATGAAAAGCAAGAACTGATGTAAGTATATCAACTGCGATATATATATAGAGTATCATACTATGACATATATTTAGTATATAGTATGACAAGCACGAAATGTAGTATTGTAGTACCGAATACAGTGCATGATGCTAGTATATTAATAAAGAATGATAGAATTGGGTTATAGACCTAGAAGATCAGGTCGTGTGAGCTCAGAAGTGTATCAAAATATACCATAACACGTCTCAATCTGTAAGGTTTTCATACCACTCTGCAGTGTACTACATGTACATTTATAGTAGTGATTAGTATCATGTTTAAGGGGATTAAAACCCCAATACATGTACATTTATAGTAATGATTAGTATCATAACACACTGCGTTTTACCACACATACACCCGGAGAAGCACGAGATAATGTAAGTATTTGGTATATTTTCGTACTTTTGACATGTTTTTCTGGGTTGCGTTTTAGCATGACTGTGTAATAAATGTAACATTATCATAAACAGTCATCGCCCCTGTATGCGACTACACAATATGCATATATATATATATATATATATATATATATATATATATATATGTATGTATATATATGTATAACATATATATGTATAAATATATATATATATATATATATAATTATATATAATATATATATAATAACATATATATATATATATAATATGTATGCATACATATGATATATATATATGTTATATATATATAATATGTATATGCATGTATATAATAATATGTATATATGCATGCATACATACATGTACATACATACATGCACGTGCGTACATACATACATGCATGTACGTATATGTATTATAATAATGTGTAATAATGTATATTGTAATATTATATAACATATATATATTAATAATAATAATAATAATATATAATATATTATTGATGATGTTATGGTGTTGATGTGTATATCATGTGCTTAATATATATTAATAATATAATGCGTATGCATATCATGCATTGCATACATATGGCATTATATGTATTAACCATATATATATATATGGAATATATGCCATGGATAATGCATAGGACAATATATGGATATGCAAACGTAATATATAATATATATATATATATATATATATATATATGTACATATATTACATTATTAATATATATATATATATATAATATATATATATATATATATATATATATATATATATATATATATATATATATATATATATATATATATGTATGTATGTATATATAAAAATGAATTTATACTCACATCTATATATCTACATACTTTTCGACTTCCCTTGTCTTTTGCCCCCTGCTTTTGGTCTCCATGAATCCTCCCACCATTTCGCCCCAGACATTCGGTGATCACGTGCCAGGGCTGTGTGCACTGCTCGCTTATGGCCAGTAACAAAATAGCCCACACCTCAACTAGAGGAAAGGGCCGAGGCCGTTCTTTCGGGTTGTCCTGTTGATGGTAGAATAGGTATAGGAATATGTATGTGTATATATGCTTGTATATCCGAGAGTTCTGTGAACAGTCGTACCGGGATAATGAAAAGGGAACGGCTGTGTACTCAGATGTTCTGAACATTTCAACTACTGACATTTGCACTTACACGCAGACTTCTATATATATATATATATATATATATAATAGATATATATATATATATATATATATATATATATATATATATATATAGATATATAGATATAGATATATATATATATATATATATATATATATATATATTTGTATATATATATATATATATATATATATATATATATATATATTAACGTATGTACTCTCGTTAATATACAATAGCATGTATTCTGGTTTAAATAAAAGCAACACGTATACAATCGGACGTACTCTCGCCGCATGCGCACATGTACTAACCTAACAGTCTATTGTGTGTCTTTAAGGCGCTGTACCACAAACCTAAGAACAAGTATGGATGCGAACATCTCCATGTGTCTAGATTGTAGGTATATAGTGTGTCGTGTATGTGTGTATGAGAGTGTGTTGTTTATATCTGCGTGTCCGTTGGAGAAGTTGGGATAGTCCCGACGAGTTTGCGGAGATTCCTCCACATAGCAACACCCCCATCTCAAAGAGTACTCCCCTACATTGCTATGCTTCTTCCTTAGTGATCTTATCAAGAGTATAGATCCATGCAATCCAACGCGTACATGTGTCAACGCAACACGCCAAGCGCTATATATGGGCTCGTTCATACCAGCACTGACAGATAGAGGGGGTGTGTGGTGGCACATGCTATCGTACCCGCGTGTGTGCGTGAACCTTGTCATTCAGATGTGTACTAGAGATAGACTGCGAGTGCTGGATAAGCCATCTCTGCCCATCCACAAGTAGACATCGTGATGACACACGCCTTGTCTGGCGTAGGGCGTTGCACTTTAAAAGAAATTGCCACGTGGTAGCGGTAGAGATGGGGTCGCCATAGCAACATACATACACAGATAGGCTGTTGAATCTGTCGATGGGACTGTACTGTATAGTTCCTAAGAACTACGCGTAGAACCCTAAAGATCTAAAATCCTACCCTAAACCTGAAACCCTAAAACTCTAAAACCTAAAACATTAAAACCCTAGAACATTGAAGCACGTGGTAACTTGCCCACACGCCCAACACCGCCGCAGGGGAAGTCATGTAGACAAATAAAAGCTCACGAGTCAATTGCATCACTACGTCTCGGTATACGCCTTCCTTCAATACCTGTGGAAACACCAGCCATGTACATCGGATAAGTATGAGAAGCCATGTACGTAGTATGTGTATGGAACATATGCATGGGTGAGGGTGGAACATAAAGCCATGTACGTAGTATGTGTATGATGAGACATATGCATGGGTGAGGTTAGAACATAAGAAAAATGTACGTAGTATGTGTATGAGACATATGCATGGGTGAGGGTGAAATATAAGACATGTACGTAGTATGTGTATGAAACATATGCATGGGTGGGGGTACACACAGTATACACGGATGGGTCAAAATAGAACAGTGTGCACGGATGGGTTAAAAATAGAACAGTGTGCACGGATGGCGTATCAATAGAACACAGAGCAAAGGAAGGGCAAGTTATAAGAACAGAACGGGGTGCGGCGGTTGTACGGGTAGGGGCGTCTGGTGGCACAGGTCATTTGCCATAGAAAACCAGACAATACGGTTAGTACTGCTAGCTGGACACACACATCCACACACGCACGCAGACACACAAAAACACATACACACGTATACATAGGCAGACACACAGCACGTACACATATACATACATACGCAGACACACAACACATACACGTATACATACGCAGACACACAACGCATACAAGTATACATACGCAGATACCTCGCACGGATGCTTGCGCACGTCAATACAACACATCAATACACGCACACAATGCCACGGGTTTTATGTCACCTGCACTGTATTGTGCACTTGCGACATACGAGCGTTCAGGGTTTCTCATGGCATCGCTGTATGGTATGGTGCTCATTGCATATGATCTGCCGCGGGGTTGCGACAAATGGCATGCATGCACAGCACCATGAGTGGCACCACACCACTTTTAATACACGTGTAGACGCTGATCAGATGGCAGTCAGGGATGTACTCGACTCAGTCAGGTGACCCACTTGCAGGTAGTCAAGGGTGTACGCTGTCTTGTCAAGAACATGAAGACCTCGAGGGTCGGTTGACTTTGAGTTGCGGGCCTTATTCTACAGTCCTTTCTTGTTGTATATACCACACGATGGTGGCGCACATGTGTGTGTGGTGATGTAATGCGGGGACGTGGACACGTCTGCGTGCGCGGGAAAGCAATACACATTCTACTTTCAAAGCACTGTGGTGGTCAGGCATAGACAATTAAAGAGGATTAAATATCTGAGATTGGCAGAGACAGAGCGCTGTAGGGATTGGTGGAGCACATTGTTAGGAGAGACACTGTGTGGAGATGTGTGTGATGGTGGCTGTGGAGATTGAAACACCGGCAGTCGTAAAGGTATATGGTAGTATAAGAGGAGAGAAAGATACGTACAGCTAAATCATGGCTGCATGGCATGGTATTGGGGATGAAAGTAAACAGTGCTAGTGTAGCGATGAATATTTGGGGAGCCGGTGGCCGATTAAATTTGAATATAAGGGTGGAAAATTAAGTAGGTTGCCAATTCTGTAACAGAGAAAACAATCGGGCAGACATGGCCCAGAACACAAGGGGAAATGGTGGGACTTTGAAAAGTGTGCAATTACCTAGTCATCCGATAGTGGTCAATTAGCAGGATCGGCTTAGGCGGAAGGCGACCACTGAACTCACCGACAAGGCTTGTATGATTCTTATTCGGGTTTGAATATTAAAGTTGCGGATGCTAGATTAGAGCACATATGTACGTACTACTCTATAATATATTTATATATATATATATATACATTTGAATTATATATATATATATATATATATATATATATATATATATATATATATATATATATATATATAGGTAAGCACATTTGTAAATATTTAAAAGTATCTATACATTTGTAAATATTTATATATATTCATACAATGTATTCAGTTTGTTATCATTCACTCGTACTCGGGTCGATAAGAAAAAAACAGGCTTCACTATTACTAAGTATGGTATGTACATTTTAAATATTTATGTTTGTAAATATTTAAAAAGACATACAATATATATATATATATATATATATATATATATATATATATATATATATATATATATATATAATATATATATATATGCGTATGATGTGTGTATGTATGTAATGTGTGTATGTATGTATATATATATGCATGCATGTATGTATGTATGTATGTATGTATGTATGTATGTATGTATGCATGTATGTATGTATGTATGTATGCAATGTATGTATGCATGTATGTATGTATATGTATGTATGTATGTATGTATGTATGTATGTATGTATGTGTGTATGTATGTATGAATCTATGTGTGTATACATGTATGCATGTAGTTACATATGTATGTATGCATATATATATAAAAAAGTGTGTGTATATATATAAATATATATAAAACAGCATATATGTATACATGTTAAAAGCAGTATGTATCCATATATGTAAAAAAATGAATGAATGGATGTACGTTATGTATCTACCTATTTATGTACATATGCACATATCTTGCGAATCGACTGGTTTGACGGTCGAGTGTTGGGTGTTTGAATTGATACTCAAATAGATGTGCAAAGTGAAGCTACGACAACATCGGCGGTAGTCTTTTATTTTTATTTTTTGGCACTGTGATATCAGTTGTTACTACACATAGAATTTCAGTCTTCGAAAGTGGTGAAAAACAGGGTTTCCATACACTGTAGTAGTTCCTATATATCTAAAGTATGTTATTGTTCCCACTGCAATAGTTTCCGAGACCCGCCTAAGTAGGTGAGAAGGAGATCCACTCAACGCACCCATCATGCAATGTTCCTGAAATCTTGTTTCCGCTCATTCTCATCCAGTAGTTTAGTTCAAACTAATCGGTGCGGTGTATTTTGGAGAGGCGTGTGTGCTATTCCGACTGATTCGATGTGGTGTGGCCTAAGGGTTGTGTTGTTCAGACTAATTCGTTGTGTGGAAATTAGTTCGCACTAGTTCATTTCAATTCACAGTGTGCTAGTTTACGAGTCTGGCCCGTCCTAAATAAGTGTGTGTATTTTGAAATAATTCAGTGTGATGTGATCCGACGTGGACAGTAAAGAACACGTTTTCCATAATGTACATCAGTAAAATGTTCTACCAGTCCGACAGTATAAAGCTATAATTTGCGACAAAAGCTCCTCGTCGGGAATCAAAATACAACGGTCCTTGCCCCGTATATACGACATGTTGAGATTTTCAGATCTTCACCGCTTCGCATTGTTCCTCCTTAAAACAAGTGGTACCGAACTTGCAACGCCCCCTTGCGACAACACACCAGCGCCAGCGTCGATTGAGTTCCACTGGTGTTCTCATTTCCGCTCACTGCGGATGATGAACTGTGCCCTTCCCAATAAGAGACTTGTATGTACATGGGCTATTATACTCGCTGATACACGGGCATCTGGGCATGGCTACACCCAAGAAAGTGCGCACCTTTACACTTTGTTTACGTGTACACAATACACGTGTACGTACATTTGTAAGCGTCACCACGGCTACCTGCAAGCGAGCAACCAGCTCATATAACGCCAACCCAACGAGTGAATATGAACCTATGTCTCGCCTAAGAAGCCAGCCTGAACAAGCACACGGCCTATAGACAAGTATGCATACACCGCATGAACAGAACTTGTGCAGGTTTCATGTACCTAAGTGTATACCCAGTTCAGCTCCTGCAGAATAGTCGGACTCAGCCACGCCTACCAGCGCCAATCCAGCAGTGCCACACGCCCAGAGACGACGCCAATGTGCACTCCCTCAGGTATCGAATACAGAGCGACTTGATACACAGCGTGTCTGTGTCTACAGTACATACACAGCGTGTCTGTGTCTACAGTACATACACAGCGTGTCTGTGTCTACAGTACATACACAGCGTACCTGTTTGCTCAATATATGTAGGTATATACCCATTGTGCGCTAGTATACATACATATGCATCTCATATGTGTTCAGCCACCACCTTCACGGCCAACCCTGCACGTTCACTCGCCCACATGCGACGCACGTGTGCGCTAACCTCCGCATCGGCTAAGAAGTCAGCCTTAACTGACATAAGCATGGAACATACCCTCTCCTCAGCTTCATCCAGGGACCGTAAAGAGCATCGCTGATGAGATCAGACCTCAGATAAGACATTTCGTCTAGGATAGCTTCTTTAGTATGACTGGAGATGTTTATTTCCATTAAAGGCTCTGTTTGTGATAGGGGCAATGGAGGATTGAATTGATAAAAGTGAGCAAACTATGAACGACCGACGATCAAGCAATATCTACATCTATGTATATGTATATAAATACATATATATATATATATATAAAGTATATATATTTAGATATAAAAACATATACAAATATATAAATACACACTCACACACACACACACACACACACACACACATATATATATATATATATATATATATATATATATATATATATATATATATATGTATATGTATATGTATATATATATATATATATACTGATTTACTTGTACGAAAACCCACACATTCAGATGCATAATAATATATACAAATATGTATATTTTGCCTGAACATTCTCGTCCGCAGTCGCGCTGTATTCAACACATAGGCGATGATGCAGTGAGATTAGCTCCATGTTCATATATATAACCCCCACAAGACAGACATCGAAATGCATACAGACACATGCCCATCCATAAATGCTCTCAACTATACAGATTAAGGAGAGTAGTAGTACAGAAAAATAAACATGCATAAATACATGCCTGGGATAGAAATGTGGCGTTCGATAAGCGCCTGAACCATCGCGGCCACGGTTGCATTACGTATACCATGTCCTGATTCAGCATGGTTCGTGACACTGCTCAGAGCATTCCTGACATTCAGCATGCCTTTCAAAAAATATCACATTTTCTGTACAATACATCTTGGCACAGCTCTCCGTGAACTTTTCCGACAAGTATGGATCGGATAGCACATCATCGAACCCCCTGAGATATGGCATATGATTTGCGAGTTTAGTTGTTCAGGTTTAGTACACATGTCGATGGGTAACAGTGGGGGGCACTATTGGCTAGTATAGTGGACAAATAAAGAGTGGTAAACTAAACGGCAAAGCAGATCTAAACTAATACTTGATATTTCTTTGTCTGATGCAGTGTACCCTGGAAAAAACTCTTCCCGTACCTAGACCCAAGTTCAGCGGCTATCCCCCACAAATCTAATCCCCCCCAGAAGGACGCGCGCATTTTTTCGCCCCGTTATCTTCACCAAAGCGGGACCCAATATCTCGAGCCAGATGACAAATAGCGTAGCAGGCGTCATGAAATAAAAAAGGACAGCACAGCAACTATATCCAGGCGTCCGAGAATGCCCTCGTATATTAGCTGAAACGAGAACATGCCGAAAACCATCGCACCAATACGCAATGTGCTGTAATGGGTAAGACAGTAAAGCGAGTATGAGCTGTTTGTGAAAAGTTCACCGGAAAGTATATCTGTGACACATTACGTGTGTATACTGGGAAGGGTTGATATAAATTAACTTCAATATACAGATATGTATATACACGTATATACGCATATATCTATACACACACACACACACACATATATATATATATATATATATATATATATATATATATATATATATATATATATATATATATATATATATATATACATATATAGCAACATGAAGTAGTATATAAGCACAAGTACACATACACACTTGTATACATTCGTACTTAATTACATATGTTCATATATAATACATGTATACATAATTTCGGATGTTCATATAATATATATGTATATACATTTATATATATACACATATATGCTACTAAAAGATATATTAATATACATGCTTATGCATGCATGCATACATTTTTTGAGAGTATACATACATATATGTATATATATATATATAGATATATGTATACATATATATATATATATAAATATATATATATATATATACATATATATATATATATAAATATGTAGATATATATAAATATATGAATATATAGATATATATACATAAATAAATATATACATATATACATAGATATATAGATACACAATATGAATATTATCAACGATTGACCTAGTCTCTATAATGTATACGCTAGTAGATAGCACTGGCTTCGGCAGCACAACTTTGCTCGCTCTAGCATATATCTGGTACGAAACAGAGTACTGTACATGCGAAAGGGTACCTACATAACTAGAAGCCACACGCAAGAGAAAAATGTTGCACAAAATTCTACAAAAGGACTGCTAACTATTGCCTGATATTTATATGCGATGAGAATTGTCCCGTCTTGTTTCGAACGTACGAGGCTACATCAGTAGACATTTGTACCTTCATATATATAGGAACGAATAAGGCTACAGTTATGTGCACACACACATGTATATATAATTACGGTTAAAAAAATCAAGAGATCTCACCTGCTAAAGTCCACAAGAATCGAGGAAATACGCTTGATTTTCCAGATGTAGAACCCGCACTCGGCGAAGAAGAATATATACACGCCAAAAAACTGGCCAGTATAGCTATATATCGAAGTGAGTTGACAGAGTATGTCAGAAAAAACCGTGTGAAAAGAAACGGAGAATCGCGAATGATAATAAAAATACATTATGAAAACAATAGAATGCAATGCCCTACAAGACAAGTATATACCTATCCTATACATATATAAATACATATATATGTGTGTGTATGTTTATGTCCATGGATATATATATATATATATATATATGTATGTATATATATATGCATGCATATAAATATATATATATATATATAGATATCAGTATAATATATATATAAGTAATATAGAATATATATACACATACACACATATATACAAGTATATATATATATACACGTAAATATACATATTTGGATGATAAAAAAATGTAATGCACGCACATATGTATAATATATTTTATAAATAATATAATGCGTTATACAAAATGTATGTATATATGCATTAGTATATTCGTGCAAATATACATATATATGTATAGTTGTATATAAACCGCATATATATATATATATATATATATATATATATATATATATATATATATATGCAATCAATAATATAAATATGAATATATTATATAAACACTATAAACAAGCATAATATATTATTTTATTTATGTTATGTTATGTTATGTTATATATATATATATATATATATTATGTATATATATATATATATATGCATATATATAAAATGTATCAATATAAAATATGAATATATGTTATATACTATATAAAACGCCAAGGCATATAATATGTTATGTTATATTTATGTTATATTTATGTTATGTATATATATATATATATATGCAATGTGCGTGTGTGTTGTGTGTTGCATACATATGTATGCATGCATGCATACATGCATACGTATATGGATATATATAAGTTTGTTGTTAAATGCACGTATGCATGCAACAACACAAACAAACACACATACATTATGTATATGTATGCATACATGTATATATAAAATTATTATATATATATATATATATTATATATATATATATATGTTTATACAATGATTAATATAAATATTATATATATGTATGTTTGTGTATATGTGTATATATGTAATGAGACATATACATGCTTATTTAGTAAACACACACACACATAATATATATATATATAAATATATATATGTGTGTGTATGTGATTAATGTAAACATATATACATTTATACATGTGTGTATTGTATATACTGAATGTATATGTGTATACATTACTATGTATACGTATGCATATGCATGTGTATATATATACATATGTAAACATACATTATTATTATTTTTCACATGTGTAAGTATATGAATATGAATGAATCCAAGAACACACACACACACATCATATATATATATATATATATATATATATATATATATATATATATATATATATATATGGATGTATATATCTATAATATATATATATGTACTTACATACATACATATATATCTTTTTACATTTATGCACACATATATACATAGATGTACTCTCACACACATCAATATAGCAACAAACATGATATATATTTATATATAGATATAAGCAAAAGAAATCATAGATATATGTATATATATTTATGGATATATAAGTATATATATATATACCGCAAAAGGGTATAATATGTATAATTACACAAGTAAATGCAAATTTTGCTACATATCACAAGTTTGTATCTGGCAATAGGATACACACACTAACCTGGGAGAACGTTAAGATATTCTCGTACAAGCACAAGTCTAGCATCATCGTCGGCATAGTTGCTACCAGCATAAGGGGGACGTGGTAAATCAGACCAAAGCAATAGGATGCATGTATGTCGTTGCAAATCCATATCTTGTAAATTATTCTCTGCACAAACAATAATTTGAAAATTGTAGTCATAAGAAAAAAGTATCGATTTCTTCAATCCAGGCTTATCAAACTGCAACACGTGGCGTTACCTACTCCGTTGTCCCTGATCGTCCGACTTGTAATACAAACGGAAAGGTATTTTTTTTCATGGCATGTATGGCATGTACTTTATGAAGCATACAAAACCCGTTGTAATATTGTATTCTATATCCACAGCCTTGCCAGTAATACATAAACAGCCTTGACAGCACTATATACCTATCTCAGCACCGTACATATGCAAAACAGCTCTATTAGAACAAAAAAATTCACTCACCAATCTCAATGTCACGGCGGAGGTCACCATGAGCATCCCGGCTATAGAGCCATGTATGGCGAGGGTCATTAAGATTTTGTAGAGGTCGGAGCCGGGCGGTATTGAGAGCTTATCGTAAACTACCATCACAGCCATAAATCTAATTATCAGAGCAGCATACGTGCATACCATAACTTGCACTATGAATTGTATGTTGCGCGTTCTTATCTCGTTTTCATTCCGATTATATACTATGGCAACAGTCACGGTAACAGCTGCCACCAGTAGAAAGCTGTACACACAATACACACACGGCAGAACGATGTCGCTGCCCCTGAATGGGTTTTGAGTAGCGTCCTCGCCGATAGCATGATATATAGAAAGAATCAGAATCCACGCAGCCGCAAAGACAATTAAATCTGCCACAGATGTGACAACCCACAATGGCATACGTAAGAAGAGTGCTCTACTATCATCGGCAACTGTATTCGCAGATGACTTGGAAGACTTGCCCGGAGTCTCACCTCCACTCCTGATATACAAGTACATTTGTGAGATTGTAGGTATCGAAATGCGTCGAGTTATTCGCGCTGGTTGCTTGGCAAATGGTGAAAGAGACCAAATCGGTGAAATGCTTGACAAAGTGCCACACTGATATATTTAAACAAAATCATATTGAAAACCTGTGCAACTGTGGTAGCTATTGAATGTTACAAGTATAAATGGGTAAAAGAAAATTTGGTACTAGTCTATCGTCGTCGCATTAGAACAAATACAGTATGGGACTCGAAATACAAAGCCAGAGACAATTTTGCCCAAAAAAATGTACTGATATATAGCATCCATACATGTTCAAGCGAACTAACGAGACACAGACACTAATTGCATACACTAAAGCGCAGTCATTCCTCGACTGAGGGCGTATATAATGACAATATTTCCATCTAATCTGATCAAGACTATGTGCACATCTTAACACAGCATAGTCAGTATCTATCAACTACGTTCATGCACATGATCATTTACATAAAATGATAGTAAAATAGATAAATTTACTTCTATAACAAGTATCTATGGTGTCGTATATGCAAAGCTTATTGAAATAGCATCAAATTTCGCTTACCTGATCATTTGCGGATCAACACTATGACATGATCTTGACACTTGACAATGTAGATTTATCCTGGCCGAGGATTCGAGGGTAGATATACTTATTGTCGAGTCTGCATCAGGTACATCACCTTTTCCGAAGAGGATTCTCGATACTGCTTTAGGTTGTATTGACTTCATTGTCGAGATTTCGATTTTCTCTAAACTCATAGCGGTATGGGGGTGTGTTACTAATTGCCAACACCTTCGTTCTGAACTGTTCAGATATTGTTACTATCAAATTTATTTTAATAACTACGTGTTTTAAAAGAACAAAAATTATATTCGATACAGATTCAGGCTTGTCCTGTTTCTTTCTTTCTTTTCTTTCAAATATATATGTGTGGCGACTTGCGTGATCAATTTCATACGAAACAACGGGTATACGGCCCTACGTCCTACGACACTACACGATAATGCAGTGGTTACTCTCTAGTTATTAGACCCGTCTTTGTAAACATTTCTCCCAAGTATTTATGTACATATTTTTTAGTTTTCTCTCTGTTAGTTGTTACTCTCACTTTTTGCCCTCGTAAGTAGAACATTTTTGGTTTCCTATTTAAAAAAAAAAAAACAATATGCACTTTTTCAAAAAATACTTAGTATTTGTTCACACATTATGTATGATTGTATTAAAAAATGTATTAATGTATGATGGCCGACTTGGCCGTGGCCCGTGGGGCGTAGTTGTCCGTAGGGTCTGTGGGCCGTGGCCCAGGGCCCTCTGTTGTTCATGTATTTTTAATGGTTTGTCATTTGTGGTCTGTTTTAAAATACTCTGTGCCATGGAATGAAGTGAGCAATAAATTCAATTTTAAAATATTGATAAAAATACGCACAGCCTTCTGAAAATTTATTCAAATTGAAATTAGACACAGAAGGCTATGAAATATGCTCCGAAATATTTAGGAGGCTATGAAAAATAGGTTAACCAATGAGGTCAGGTATGTTTTTTTAGAAATATAGATTGATCACACCGCCTTATAGGTTTAAACTTTTATTTTGGGTTTTAAAAAAGATTTTTTTGGCTTTTTATTTTTAAAAAAATATATAAATAAAGCCTTTTTATTTAGCTTTACTACTTTAGGTCTCCCTCTTGCATTTTTTAATGCATAATCCATCAGACCGTCACACCATGGTTCATTTGGTATTTCATTTTCGTGTCTGTACTCTGTCGTCCATTTCTCATTTCTGGCCTTATTTATGTACACATACATTTAAAAAACAACAACAATACAAAAATCCATTACAAAGCAGAGTCTACTTACTCTATTTTACAATACATATATGTACTCTCTTTACAGTCGTCAACTCGTCACTCGTCACTCCTCAGACGACCTCAGTCTGGTCAATCTGGTGACTCTGGTTTAAAAACATTCTCAGTCTCTCTCTCTCTCTACTCTCTATTTAAATAAAAATACTACATACTCTAGCATAGTAGTAGATTGTAGAGGGAGAGAGAGAGAGTCTCTAGTCTCTCCCTCTCTACACTGTCTACAGTCTGAGTCTACAATTCTACACTACACTCTACCTCTATGCAGTCTTCACTCTACAGTCTACAGTTTACGTAAACACACTACAGTCTCTCTCTACTACTAGTGAGTCTATAGTCCGCTCTATAGTCTTCAGTCTAAACTCTACATTCTAATATATCTCTGTACTCTTTAGAGCAGAGAGAGTAGGAGAGAGAGTCATTCCAAATCATGATGAAGGTAAATTCAGAAGCCCACTTTTGAAAAAAAGTATATATATTTATTTTCGATTGGTTACATTTAAAAAACAAACGGGGTTTTATTTAGAATACATATAATACTATTGTAATGTAGCCAATCCTACATACAGTCATACAGGTTACTACAAAACGAAAAAAAAGCGAGTCAAAACTCAGGAGGTATTTACATAAAAAACACCCTAAATTCTAGAAGGCGGCCAGTGACCGCCGGCTACTCTAGACTCTCTAGAGATTAGGCCATAGCCGGCCCATAGGGGGCCGGAAGCGGGGGGTCAGTCGGTCAGTCGGTCAGTATTCTGTTTTTATTTTTTTTTTTGCACAAAACAGTTGCTCCTAACTCAAGCGTTCCGTACCCTGACTATCCTCCAGCCCCACCTACATATCCCCAGACCTTCCCCAGAGGGTGACCATTGACTCATTGAGTCACTGACCAGATTCAGAGTTGTTATCCCTTATATAAAAATAATATAATACATTTTACACTTCTCTCTACTATGTACTCTACTACTAGCTAGTAGCATATAGAGATTACATGATAGTAGCAGAAGAGATAGAGATGAGAGGGCCATGAAAATTAAGAAAACTTCCAGATAATTCTAATTCGGGTGTAAAAACCGACCCACAGGCCACAGGGTCAGGTTCTTCCGGGCTTCCCGGCCTTGCCCCTCAAACTTCTTCAGAATTTGTTTTATATATATTATTTTTAAAAATATATATATATTTACGTACAGCAATGTACCATTTTTTTTAAAATAAAATTAATATTAAAAAATATGGATGGTACAACTTTACAAGAGCTTTAAAAAAGAAGAGGTCCACATTTTGTGTTTTTTTAAGAGTATTAAATACTAAAGGTTCTATTTTAAAACAAACCAATGAGAAGTAATCCTAATTCAAGCTGATAGCGCGAGGAGTTTTTATTTTCGGGAGAATAAACCACAAATGAACAATACAACTTACTCCAACACTCCCCACCAAATTGAAGCTTGCTATTCTCGCCGCCGTAGTGGTGATAACTGATAAAAGTAGGTGGTGTCTGTACTTTTTCAGGTGTAGACTGTAGTGTGTAGAGTGAAGACGCAATTTGTCTGGAACACCTTTTCCCCATTTCGAGGCCCATCTCGAAAATAATTGGGTTGAAAAATAATTATTCGGAAAAACTGATGTCATATTAAATCGTTTTATTTTTACTTAAAAAAAAAACCATATAATTCGGAAGATATTGTTGTCCATATTACTGAATGCTTTAGACTATGCACGTATGTGTGTGGGCGCGTGTTAATATTAGTGAGCGTGTGTGAGATTAAGTGAGCATGTGTTATAGTATGAGTGAGTGAGCGTGTGTGGGCGAGCGTGTGTATGTGTGAGCGTGTCTGACTGAACAACAATGCGTATTTGTGTGTGTGTGTTGAGTTAATGTGAGGGGCGGGGAAAGGGGGAGATCCCTCAAGACATTATCTACTTCAATTTTAAAAAGCAAAGCCTTATATTATATATTGAGGTCCTTTATGATTCTGTTTGAACGTGTACACGTGAGAGAGAGTATGTGAGTGAGTCAGTGAAAGAGTGTTAGTGAGCGAGTGTTAGTGAGTGAGAAAGTGAGTGAAAGGTTGTGAGCGCGTGTGTGTGTATGTGTGTATGTGTGTGTGTGTGCGTGTGATTGACACGTGTACATGTGTGTACACGATGTAGACGCTTGATATTAGTGAGCGCGTGCGGGTGAACGCGTTTGTGATTGAGTGAGCGAGTGTGAGTGAGTGAGTGAGCGTTTGTGCTAGTATGCATAGATGCGTCTGTATGTATGAGTTTTGTGAATGAATGAGCATGTGTGCGAGTGAGCATGTGTGTGATGTGTCCACATGTGTTAAGTGAATTTTTGTGAGTGAGTTTGTGTGAGTAGGTGTGTGTGGGTTAGTGTGTATGTGTGTATGTGTGATGTGTGAATGTGTGTGTGTGTGGGTGTATGGATGTATATGGATGTGTGCTATGAGAGTTTGTGTGTGATGATGCGTGTGTGTGAGCGTAATGTGTAAGCGTGTGTGCGAGATTTTGTGAGTGAGTGAGAGTGGGT
>LUCW03000039.1:177500-180000 GCA_001586965.3 Sphaeroforma sirkka | reverse complement strand
ATATATATATATATATATCGCAGCAGACACACATTTCTATATATATATATATATATATATATATGTATATCGCAGCAGACACACATGAATTTTTTTTTGATCAAAGTGCACACACTATACATCGGATTACAGGTACGACTTATTCTTAGATCAAAGTTCGCACACGATTGACTTACTACAAACCCATAAACCCTAAACACTGAGCTATATATAGGTCGGAGTACATACTGTTAGAAGGCGAGGTCCAAATAGAGTGAAGATGTCCGCCTGTCGATAGAGACCGCGTTCGACCAGAGCAGGATACAACTCAGCCATACACTGCATAGACAAGGTCATGTGGAGAAAAATAAACATAAAGTAAAAGAAAACGAAACATACAGACAAAAAAAAAAAAAAAAAAAAAAAAGAGAGAGAGAGAAAGAAAAAAAAAAATGCATATGGAAAAGAACATACGGAGAAAAAGAAAATGAAATAGAAATATATTTGCTGAATTATGGGTAGAATTTGTATATGTTGATAGGAGGAAGGATGTCTGTAGAGTATATGGCGTTTAGATAAAAAGTCTGCGTAATTGGTTAGAGTATATGACGTGAATATCACTTGCATGAAACGTAATAGCTGGCAAGATGAAACGTAATAGCTGGTAAGATGAAACGTAGTAGCTGGTAAGATGAAACCTAATAGCTGATAAGATGAAACGTAATAGCTGGTAAGATGAAACGGAATAGCTGGTAAGATAAAAAGTAATAGGTGGTAAGATAACATGTAATAACTGGTAAGATGGAACGTAATAGCTGATAAGATGAAACGTAATAGCTGGTTATATGAAACGTAATAGATGAGAGGACGATGAATGTATGTGTTATATGGACAGGTAGACGATCACAGTCTGTAAAAATGGGAGTAGAAAACATGGAGGGACAAGCAAATTTTTGTTAAATGATGTGTACAATATGCACAGTCTTACGATCCCAATTGTGTGCAGATACGATCATGCCTGAGAACTTGCATTGATTGGTACGCATATAAATGTATACCGTTGCAAAAACATATAAACGTGCATATGCATATACATACATACCGTTGCAAATACATATAAACGTTCGTATGCATATACATATATACCGTTACAAATACATAAAACGTTCGTGCGTATATACATACATAGATATGCGTACGTATATACATATACACCGTTGCAAATACATACAAACGTTCATGTGTATATACATATACACCGTTGCAAATACACATAAACGTTCGTACATATATACATGCATACCCTTGCATATGCAGGCATGAGGTCGAGTCTTGCGGCTGCCTTATGCATAGGATTGGCACGGGAGAGGCTTTCAATGACGCCTGTCAGATTAGTGTGCATTGTTTGCATGTCCTCTTTATCCACTGCGTCCCACGCTTGCTTGAGCTCATCCTTTATCTGATGATAGGTAATATATGTATGTATGTACATATGAATGTGAAAATACAATAGAGATATGAATATGAATATGAATATGTATATTAACACACAGACACAGACACAGAAACAGACACAGACACAAAAACTCACACACACACACACACACACACACACACATACATACATACATACATACATGCATATATATATATATATATATATATATATATATATATATATATATAATAAACATGAATACATACACACACACACACATATATATATATATATATATATATATATATATATACACACACACACACATATATATATATATATATATATATATTGTGATATACTTGTAGTAGGAGTGGTTAACCAACTTGCTATTACGAGGATTTCACAAAGCTGCGATGAAAGATTTTGGTTCCCCGATTTCAAAAGTTTTCTGTAACTGTTGAGTCCTGGGGACTCATGCCTAATAGGTTAGAGCTCTGTGATATCCCGGTAGTACCAAGTTGGTTAACCACTCCTACTATGGGGATATCAATATATATATATATATATATATATATATATATATATATATATATATATATATATATATATATATATATATATGTATGTATTAATGCATATACATATACGCACATATGTATATGATATTACGTATATACTACTATGGACATATACTGATCTAGAGTGACTTACTGTGGGTTGTGCGCCAAATGATAGGTCCATCTGTAGTAGTGCATCGTCTAGATCTTCACCAAACGGATCAAACGAATCCCCTGCGGAGTCATCTGAGGAGACAATACGAAGAGCCGTGCCCACGCAGAATTAACATGAATATACATTTAAAACTGAAATAAATAAAACAATCAAAAACCTAAATAAATATACAAAACTAAAATAAAAAAACAAACAAAACCCAAATACACAATCAAACGACATCCAATGTTCGCAGAGAGTTGCCAAAACTACAAAGCACAATATATTTGGGTACATTGAGTGGTACATTTATCCACGCGTGTATGATAGCTACAGATAAGCCAGTCAATAGCATCTAAATAATACACC
>LUCW03000039.1:167500-172500 GCA_001586965.3 Sphaeroforma sirkka | reverse complement strand
AATTATAGGGTACTAGATTCACTACATACAGAATTTTTATATAACATTACTTTTCCAAGAGTAGGTAATATTTTCACCTTAGCAGTTAGCACATACAACGTAGGTAATGTTCTTTAAATACATCTATTGCACATGCAACGTAGGTAGTGTTCTATAAATAGATGCATTGCACATACAGAAGTTCCTTAATTGCGACGGCGGCGACACTTGAGCCAATCGGATTACGAGTTCATTGACCGCCAAAAGCCCGGTGTGTGTAACATGTCGTTGCTCCGATAAACCGGGCTTTTCTAAATGGTGGCACGTAGAAACAAGGTTTAAGTACGTATCTGTTTACGAAGGGCGAATGATTGTATGTACGTAATACTGTATGCTGGCAAAAATCACGTACATGTAGGTATGGGCTACGAAAACGTTCAACATTTTGTAAACAGAAAAGTACGGACAACGTCTGTGACATATGAGCGAGATACGGCACTGTATTTCCGACACTACCGCCTGATAGTGTTATATATACGACATTACCAACAAATCTACTATATATACGACGATACCAAGGAATCTGCTATATATACGACATTACCAACGAATCTGTTATATATACGACATTACAAACGAATCTATTATATATATATATACGACATTACCAACGAATCTGTTATATATACGACGTTACCAAGGAATCTGCTATATATACGACACTCCTAACGAATGTGTTAAATATACGACAATACCAACGAATCTGTTATATATACGACATTACCAACGAATCTGTTATATACGACATTACTAACGAATGTGTTAATTGTACGACATTACCAACGAATCTGTTGTATAAACGACGTTAACAACGAATCTGTTATATATACGACAATACCAACGGAAAATGATGTATATACAACATTACCAACGATTCTGTTATATTTATGACAGCACCAATTTATTCTGTTGTATACACGTATATGGTCATACATACGACTCTTGCAACTGATACTGTTGTACATACAATATATACACGGACACACAGACCATATACACATGGACACATGGATACACATGTCGTACTCCATAATAATCAAAGTTATTTAGATAGAGCTAGATAGATAACATTTCTGATCAAACATGTATGATATCTAACTTACTGACGTATATGGATAGGTTGTACGTTATTGTTCAGACTTCCATGACTGTGCTTTGGAATACGAGGAACATGAATGGAACTGACAATGAGTATATTCATGTATATATGTATGTATGTATATATATGTATATATCCATATACCATAAACACACGCATATTTATATTTACGTCTTGAGTTGACGACGGCCCTATTAGGAAGAGCGCGGAGTAACGGCGTGGCGATTTTTCTCAGTCGGTCGTGCGCGGCTGTTGGGGTCATTGGTTTGAAGTGCCCATCAAGTATGGCCATGAATAAACCAAAGTTTTTCTGATGTAAAACAACTAGACGTTTGTAGTGCTGGTGCTCCGGGGTGTATTGGCTCAGCACAAACCGCACATCCTGGATGTTCGATAGATGAAGTAAAAACAAACCAAGTTTTGATGAGACCATAAAAAAAACAAACCAAGTTTTGGTTTTCTGGTGCACAACGCAAAGATACGCTAGTAGGTGTATGCTTTGGAGTGTATTAACATGGTATGAAATGTCACAGCGCGAGGATGTATATTAACACTGATGATTTGCATGTGAACAGGAACAAACTAAAGTTTCTCCATATGACCAAAAATAAACCAAAGTGTTCCTAGTACAAACCCCCAATGCACGTGTACGCGTGGGTTCCTAGATAAATTGGCTCGGCACAATGTGCATAGTTTGACGGATGTGAGAGGCTAGTGCACGAAGCAAATCTGAAGCACAGATAGATGGCACAATCAGTACTATGCTTTCAAAACGTACTTTTGTATAGGATGAATGTGTACGTGTATGAAGGCTACTTATATTCCTATACGTTTTTGTTATCTCACTAAGTGATAGCATACGTAGGTGATCTAGCAGGGCAAGTGAAGCGAATGTCCCCAACAAACGGGATCCGGTACGCGCAGGTGTGTCGTACTGAAATCGTTAAAAACATCGGCACCAACCCCTATATTTAACGCGATGTGCACAAGTGTATGTGTTTGTTCGCATAGGTGGGCCAAGGAAGTACATACTATCAGCAGGTGACCATGACGAGACACAGACAACATAGATCAACATGAACATGCACAAAAAATATACAAGTAAAACATATGTATAAAACACATGTATAACACATGTATACAATCCATATATAGAACACATATATCTAACACCCTAAAATACATACAACAGATACACATATGATACACATGTATAAAAACATATGTAAAACACATACGAAACACATAAAACACATAAATGTTGGTGATTACCAAGCCTCCTGAGGTGAGCTTACATATACATACAACCTTGGCATTGCATGCTAGTGAAGAATAATCTACGCATCGATGTGCATTCAAACATTCAAACACACAAACAGTCGAGTAGTGCTACAAACACACACTTCGTATCACAGATACATGAATATCCTCACACACATGTGACTTGTGTGCTAAACCTTGCATAGAACACCACTCGGTGTGCACGTACACCGTCCCTATGGTGTGCACATACACCGTCCCTATCACAGATACACGAACACCCGCGCACAGATGGGACTATATTCGTAAGTAGTCCAAGGCATACGAGACACCTTAGGCACACGACACACGGCTCACACCCATACTCACACTAGAACAGGACATCGCCTGATGGGAATACAAGCCCACACTGTCTGTGTGAGGCTGTGCATAGCATATAGTGCCTCATGCGAGACGCACGCATATTTTACGGCATACACATATAGGTACATCTGAGTGTATATACGAGTTCATGTGTGCAATCAAACACCCATACAGGTGAGCCTCCCACACAGGCGGGAAGAGTACTGTAGCGTAAAGTGTGCAGTATGTATATATGCTTTTATGTATATGTTGTGTATGTAAAAATGTACTACATGTATAATATTTATATGTATATATGATGCATGTATATATGTACTGTATGTATACATGTGTGTTTGTACGCACATACATATATATATACCTTAAACAGAGCCCCGAGCTTTGGCAGCAAGTCTTTGCCACCACTCATCAGAGTGGGCCGTTCATTGTGTTCACCCAGTACACGGATAGTCGACAGGACTACGGAGAGTGAAGTCAAACAGTTGACATTGCAATAAGTACAAAGTCACATGTAGGTATATGTGAGGCACATGTTCGTATTTGATATATTCGATACAAACATGAGAGATTCACGTGCCTTTCGACGTGCGTGGTAAGGCACACAAATGAGTGTAGACTGTAGCCGATGTATACACGCAAATATGCAATGTATACATATAGGCAATATATACACACACAAATATATATATATATATATATATATATATATATATATATATATATATATATATATATATATATATATATATGTGTGTGTGATGTGTGTGTGTGTGTGTGTATGTATATATACATACATATATATATGTATGCAATAGCACTACATCATCCATGGGCAAAGTGAGTTGCTGCACAGTGCGCTTGTCGAAGACTGCTTACACTACAGGTACACAATACAACACTTCGAATCACAACAAAGAACACGACAATTACGCAAGATATCCTGCAAATCACATAGGCTTATTTATCTACACATACGGTGGGTACCATATTAAGTACATACATACATCTACACGTGACGAACGCTCTCACCTTCTTTCAGCAAAGCGTGTTGTTGCAGAGTGCGCTGGTCATAGGGTATGTCCTTTTGCAAAAAAGGAATTAAAACGGCCACCACCGACCAATCAACGTCCACCAAACCCGTGGCGTCGTGTCTATTATCACAGATGTGGACCAATAACGTGAGAATTGCGCACGAGGGTGAGTGAGTAAGATGCGTACAAGACCCCTGGCGTAGTGTCTATTATCACAGATGTGGACCAATATCGAGACAATAACGCACGAGGGTGAGTAAGATAAGTACATGACCCTTGGCGTGGGGTATGGTATCACAGATGTGGACCAATAACGAGTGAATAGCGCATGAGGGTGGGTGGGAATCATTTGATCAAGACCCATGGCCTACTACCTGCTTCAGCAGATCTGGAATAATATAGAGCAAGTAGCGTACGAGAGTGTATTTGAATATATTATGATGTTATGTCGAGGTTAGCAAGTGTGCACTTATAACGAGTGTGTAGTGTGTAGTGTATGAGGGACAGTGGGACTATTTATGAGGTGGTGTGTAGTTGCGCAGAAAGGGGAGGGCAAACAATAGACAGCGGGCGAATATGGTTATATACCCTTTAGTAAATGTATATATACCCTATAGTAAATGGATATATACCCTATAGAAACTGGTTATATACCCTGTAGTAAATGGTTATGTACCCTATAGTAAATGGGTATATACCTTATAGTAAATGGTTATACTCCCCATAGTAAATTGTTGTATACCCTATGGTAGATGGTTACATACCCTATAGCAAATGGTTATATACCCTATAGTAAATGGTTATATACCATATAGTATATGGTTATATACCCTATAGTAAACGGTTATATACCCTATAGTAAATGGTTATATACCTTATAGTAATAACTGTATCGAGGGTGTAGACGACTGATACAAATAGAAATCGTATAAAGTAATTCATATACATAGGCATGTACATATCAGAGTGCAGTTGCACACGGGCTGAAATTAATCGTTGAGTGGAAAACTGATCGTTACAGGTATGAGGTGTAGCCATATGTAGTGTGTACCAAACCACACACACGATACACTATTAACATACACAAAACTAACCAGACAAGGAAAGTGAGTACACGAATGTTTTCCATCGAGACGGGCACAGACAAAAAACGCAGACACGCAAACACAAGACATACAGATATAAGAACAAACATCACACACACATAC
>LUCW03000039.1:130000-165000 GCA_001586965.3 Sphaeroforma sirkka | reverse complement strand
GCTATATATGGGCTCGTTCATACCAGCAGCACTGACAGATAGAGGGGTGTGTGGTGGCACATGCTATCGTACCCGCGTGTGCGTGAACCTTGTCATTCAGATGTGTACTAGAGATAGACTGCGAGTGCTGGATAAGCCATCTCTGCCCATCCACAAGTAGACATCGTGATGACACACGCCTTGTCTGGCGTAGGGCGTTGCACTTTAAAAGAAATTGCCACGTGGTAGCGGTAGAGATGGGGTCGCCATAGCAACATACATACACAGATAGGCTGTTGAATCTGTCGATGGGACTGTACTGTATAGTTCCTAAGAACTACGCGTAGAACCCTAAAGATCTAAAATCCTACCCTAAACCTGAAACCCTAAAACTCTAAAACCTAAAACATTAAAACCCTAGAACATTGAAGCACGTGGTAACTTGCCCACACGCCCAACACCGCCGCAGGGGAAGTCATGTAGACAAAAAAAAAAGCTCACGAGTCAATTGCATCACTACGTCTCGGTATACGCCTTCCTTCAATACCTGTGGAAACACCAGCCATGTACATCGGATAAGTATGAGAAGCCATGTACGTAGTATGTGTATGGAACATATGCATGGGTGAGGGTGGAACATAAGCCATGTACGTAGTATGTGTATGAGACATATGCATGGGTGAGGTTAGAACATAAGAAATGTACGTAGTATGTGTATGAGACATATGCATGGGTGAGGGTGAAATATAAGACATGTACGTAGTATGTGTATGAAACATATGCATGGGTGGGGGTACAATATAAGCCATGTACGTAGTATGTGTATGATACATATGCATGGGTGGGGGTACAATGTAAGCCATGTACATAGTATGTGTATGAAACATATGCATGGGTGAGGGTAGAATATGAGCCATGTACGTGGTATTTGTATGAAACATATGCATGGGTGAGGGGTGGAATATGAGCCATGTACGTGGTATTTGTATGAAACATATGCATGGGTGAGGGTAGAATATAAGGCATGTACATAGTATGTGTATGAAACATATGCATGGGCGAAGGTATACACAGAGTCAGTGTGCATAGCATACACCCACCCACAACCCCACTACACCGTAGCTACTATTGTAGTGACCTACTTGCGGTAAATCACCGATGCCCATCTCCTGTGCCGCCCCAGTGCCCGCACCAGCTCTCTCATCCGTTGCCATGGCAACCGTCTTATCCAAGCCCGCTCTGGCCTGGTCTAGAAATAGAACCAACTCCACCACGCGCCATTTCAGATCTAGCACACAGTACACGTACTCATTCAGCGACAGGCCTCGGTAGGTAATCATTGTCACGTACAAGTGCGGTAGCGTATTGTTCAGATGCTGTGCTTCTGTTTCAATCGACGACAACAACTCGTACGCATCGTCTGAATTCATAAGATCTCTCGCGCACATGTCCGGTAGATGCAAGACGGTCCTGTGTGATATGTGTGAATAAGATTAAGTAAAAATATATATATATATATATAGCACTCACACCCACCCACCCACAAACACAAACAAGCACACATATATATATATATATCACAAAACATATATGTGCCCACACACACATTTTTTATATTGATATATATATATATATATATATATATATATATATATATATATATATATATATATATATATATAAAACATATATATATATATATAATATTTATATATTTACATACATATATATATATATATTTTGGCATACATAGATACATATTTACACATGGTTCCAGGGTCTACAACGTTCCTGAGCATCACTTCAGCTGATCACATCTCTCGCGTGTATGGCGAATGCATGCACTGTAGTCGTGTATACTACATAAGCGCGCATATTCAACGGAAAGATCACACGCGTATACATCAGACTATATACAAGTATGTGCGTAAGTCGCTCATAGTCTGTGCTTGAGGCGAGTGGTCTTCACCCCAACAGTTGTCAAGAACAGATTTTTGCATAGGCCCACCCCCGTGTACATACCTTACACAGATACACTCGTACACACACACACACACACACACACACACCCAACTTCACACATAACCACGTACACAAACATACCACATCACGAAGTCTAGGGCTCGAAGTGCTTCGGTGTAGACCCTCAGGCGGTCGCCCACTGCCTGTGCCTGGGGCGTGTGTTCTCCATACAAGGTGGTGTCCACAACACTCTTACACAAATACTCAACGATGCCTGTGGCTTGGACAATGCTGGTGAAGACAGACCTCACACTCGTCGCCATGGTTACCGCGCAACACACGTGTGTGAACACGTGTACGGGCGCGTAGGGGTCGGTGGGAAACGAGGCTCGCAAGTATTTCCTGCGTGACAAATGGGGTGTAATGCTTTAGGAGGGTTGGGTTGCTTTGATGTAGGGTTTTAAGGTTTAGGGGTTTGAAGATGTGGTCATAATGGACGGACTTGAAAGCAACCATGCACGTGCGAGACTCCTGTGTGGCAGAGGTCCTATGAGTTGGGTTTGGGATTGGGTAACGGAGTTTGGTTATAGGGTTATAGGGTTCTAGGTTAAACGTGTAGCTGTTACGAACTCATGTGTGACGGAAAATAAGAATATTTGAGATCACATATAGGCTGGTAGGCTAACATTTGGTGATACTAAAAGATCGATTGAGGATTTACTAAAAATATACGGCCAATTCAACGGTGTACAGCACAATGAGGCCCACCCCCCAACAGATTGATATAAGATACGTCGATGCAGCGTAGAGATAGCTGTGCGAACATCGAGTACTAACACATGAGAATTGCAGGCGCACGGTGCTTCCAAATGCGAATCCGATTATATATATATATATATATATATATATATATATATTTTGACAGAATTTTAATGTATATTACACAACGTTATAGCAACGATGCAGTCTCACACAACCATGTTCAATATAAAAAATACTTACATAGAAATCAACCACAATGAGTCCTATACTCTTGTGAGTACCCAAAGCCAAGTACCTTCTATATTCAAACAGTGGTATGTCGACCCTACTATCACACTCGCTGCCTGCGGGCTGGTGCTTCTCCAATCGAAGCCCGCGGAAATAACTGTTCGGTACTAATTTCAGCACTTTCTCAATAGTGAACCTCTCCAAGCGTAAACGGTAATCCTTGACTATAGACCCACCGCTAGCTTTGGCCTGGCTCACCGCGTACTTACAGTAGAAAGATGGCGGTGGGAGGGTATCTGTTGTAATTATAGTAATAGATACGGCTAAGTGTTTTAGTATTCACTGGACCGGGTAAAGGGTAAGCGAGGGTGAATTGAATATACGTATGTACATTCATACAACTGGTTATAGCGACAAACCTTCTGCGATGATCGCAATGTAGACCTGTCGTAACATACACTTTATATACAACTATATATATATATATATATATATATATGTATATATGTATATATATATATATATATATATATATGTGTGTGTGTGTGTGTGTGTGTGTATGTATGTATGTATATATATATATATATATATATATATATATATATATATATATATATATATATATATATATATATATATATATATATATATATATATATATATATATATATATATATATATATATATATATATATATATATATATATATATATATATATATATATATAATGAATGTGGTTTATAGTTCTATACAGAATTGTATATGTATGCGTAAATATTTCTTATCGGGATGGGGCTGGAGTACTCGGGAGTAAATAACAGAGCGTGAGTGGGGAATTGGCATTCCACATTTACTATAGTTGACGTCGCAATATCATAACGTTAACTTGTTGAGTGCGCACAATCAGTTGAAGGCAAAGAACACATCAAATCTGTACAACTATACATAAAATAAATAAGAGTTATCTCCGTCACAGAACAAAGAGAGTACCATACTTGCAGCGTAAGTTCGCCGCTCTCATAGGGTGGTAGCGGTTTTCTAGAAAACAATTCAGGATTCCAATGCGATTCATAGATCCAGCGACACTTCCATATTAAGTCATTTGTTACCTACCTGAGTCTGTACGAACCTCAGACGTGTGCTGTTGAGGGCCTCCGCCATTCGCACTATCGAATAACAACTGCCGACTACGCTTGTTTGGTGCCGTTGGGGATGTATCTTCAGCACGCACAACCATGTTTGCAACTGTATAAATAGGGAGATGGTTTATGAATAAATACATATAAGTAATGTTGTACTATGTATACAGCGTAACACTACATATACAGCACGCACAACCTGAATAAATAGGGCGATATTAAAGTATATACAAGTGAATATAACGTAGCAAATAAATAGTACCACCATGTGTGTAATGTATGTACAACGAATTCTGCGAAGGAATCCTCCGTATGCACAACCATATGTGCATATGTATAAAGTTTTTATGGGTGGTTGAACAGTGGTATAGTGTCAGTGTGTGTGGTATATATTCACAGTGAACTCTGCGGAGGAACAGAAAACATCGCCACGCACATGCATGAGTGATATATACACACTGTTCTACTATGTATATATCGCATACACTAAGCATGCACAAGCATGAGTGCTATATACATATTGTTCTACTGTGTATATATTGCATATACTCAGCATGCAAAAGCATGAGTGATGTATACATATTGTTCTACTGTGTATATATTGCATATACTAAGCATGCACAAGCTTGACTGTATCTGCAGTAATAGAAACCTTATGGTGTGGTACATACATATTGTTCTACTGTGTATATATTGCATATGCTAAGCATGCACAAGCATGACTGTACCTGAACTAAAAGAAACCCTATGGTGTAATACATGTCTACTGTACTATTATGTATATATTGCATATAATCAGCATGCACAAGCATAATTGTGTCTGTATTAATAGAAACCTTATGGTGTGATACATACATACTGTTCTATTGTGTATATATTGCATATAATCATCATGCACAAGCATGATTGCAATAGTAAGTAGGGAGTCACAGTCGATGAACAATGTTAAAGTGTTTGCGTAGTACTATCGTGAATTCAATTGAATATTTCAGCCCCCACAACTATATGTTTGCACCTGTACTAAGTGCTGATATATTGTTATTGTTGTACTGTAAGGTTATTGCACTATCTCGGCATTGTGAAGCAATGGTCGCAATTGTGCTACTATAGGGGGTATAGGCCAATGCGAAAAGTGTTTTACTGTGTATATGGTATAACTACCTAGAAAACACACCCATGTGTGTATCTGTATATAGAGGTTATGGGCTGAAGTATAAATAGTGTTGTACTGTGCATATAATATATATTATATCTAAACACCGACACACACCCATGTGTGCATCTGTATATAGAGATTATGGGCTGAAGTATACATAGTGTTGTACTGTGCATATACTATACATATAAATCTACACACCAAACCCACCCACGTGTGCATCTGTATATAGAGGTTGTGGGCTGAAGTATTCTGATATATAATGATTGTTGTACAGGTCATGTGCTGGGTGTATATCGCACCTTAGGCGGATTCAGAATAAGCGGAGGGGATGTCCGTGATGGAGTGTGTGCAACATCGATAGAGCAGGTAGTTCGAGTGGTGCGAGAAACCTGACAATCGCCTCCGTTAATTTGGAAAGGGATCTCAAGAACAATTGCATTTGCAAGCTTCTCTCATCGGAAATTGATTCATCGTCAACAAAACTCGATTCTCCCAACACACCTGTGACGTCGGTCTATATCAGGGTCCTCAATTCTTCGTATCACACACCTTCCCCAGTTGTTTACCATTAAGTCATCTCTCTCTCTCTCTCTCTTTCCTTCGCCAATGTCTAGTGCAAGAGGTATACATATACGTTATACGCTACACGAGAGTAACTTCTCTCCTTCATCAATGTGTAGTAGAGGTATACATACATGTTATACACTACACGAGAGGAACTAGTTTAGACTGTACTGCCCGCGCTATATACTACCAGTAAACAATATATACATATTGTATAATAATAATCGCCGGCATGAATTCTTAACCCAACACCTGTAAAACCCTGTAGATTCACAGTCAACGTTTTGGCGCGCAATGCTGCTGCTACTTGTCATGCTAACCCGCATCGTCCTCACGACTCACGACTCACAGACTCACAGGGAACGTATTTAGGCGATAGGCACACTAAATACTGACTATGGACTAACTCAAAACGTTGTTCGTTTTTAAATATATATTTAGGTGCAGCCGCACAGGTTTCCAGCTCATACATTTAAACGTTAACCTGTTTAGGACCCGTAGAACACGCGTTTATTTTTTCAACATTTTTAAAAGATTCATACATGATACATAGCTTACAGAAAGTGTATAGCATTAATGATTTTGGATTGATAAATAGCACAAATTATATATCCGAAGTAGCTCAGATGGGAGAGCATTCGACTGAAGATCGAAAGGCACCAAGATCGATACTTGGCTTCGGCATTTTTTTTTTCTTGTCTCAGTCTGTACTTGGATGCGCACCTTAATTTTTTTTCTTGTCATAATATGTCATGACCCTCTACTAGAAATAAAAATTACCACAACGGACTAACGGCTGTAGGAGTGCATACATTAAATTTCCAGGAGGCTATTCGTATAGGCTGTACTTTAGCACCTGTTATTTTTTGATCTTCCCCGTGTAGTCAATATTTCTGTAAAGTGTGGCCTCCGGCAGGTGCACAGGATATTCATATAGTTACACATTCTATGGGTGTGTTTTCCGCGAGAATACCTCACAATACCTTGTGTTTGTATGCTGGCTGACCATGCACTTAGCAATCTTTCGTTTAGATATCTTAGTACGAATTTCGAGGATCCGTTACAATATACGAGAATATTGTTTAGACATGTGGTCCTGCAGATTGACCGGTACTGTTCATGCACTAGAGGGCTTGTTCGGAATTGATTATACACAGTGTATATATGTATGTGAGCGTATTTCTTCAAAATATCGTAGCCTCCCACATACGTAAATATATTTGAAACAAATATTGTTAACACGAGGAATTTGGAAACCCTGCCGGGTTTCTTGATTTTTGTAAACCCTACAGTTTGATGAAGGCTATAACATAGAGATAGGTGTATTTAACCGCGTGTATGTATTTTTAGTTATTAAAAAAAGGCAACTGCATGTAAATATATATTTACTGTTGTATTTTAGTACTGTTTACAGAGAAGCGATCCTGCGAGATTACGATGATTGCGTTCAAGCAGGCAGCTATCACCGCTATGCGTGCACGAGGCTTTGTAAGCGCCACTGCCTGCGTACACAATTGTTCCCCTTCTTTAGCGTTCAAGGTTAACACCTCGAGGTTGTCGTTGCCAGGAAATAATAGGTATTCAGTATGCGGTCGGTATGCTAGCTCGAACAAGCGATGGTTACTTAATATTGTTTATAATCTTTGCTAGGATTGTGTAATTTATACTTCTATTTACATGTGTGTAGTCCCACACTCTAGGTGAATGACAAAGAACTTGGAGTTTTAACGTTAGGGCTACATACACATCATGCACGTGCGCTCAATGAATGTGATGTCTTGAATGACTTCCTTATACTCTCACGAGCAACTGTATCGTTGATCCTTTTCTTATGGCCACACACTCGGCTTACAACTTTGTATTTTCCAAAACACTATGTGTTACAACTCTGAGCACGCTCATTAACAATTGTTCGGCTTTAGCTAAGGTCCCCCGAATCATATCGCTCCACCTCGAGCTGCATTCAGTGTACTACAGCACCCTACGAAACACAGGAAAAACATCAGTCAATAGACCAATCGTAATACATGTTAACTCAAATATACAGGGACATTCCAGCACACCCGATCTCGCTACGCACGTTTGGAACAAAGCCCAATACCGATGGAAAGGCACATGCGTGCGAGTGGCCTTCTTGTGGTTATGCTTGTGCTTTCCCTAGTACACTACGAATTCATATGCGTGTGCATACTGATGAACGCCCCTATCCTTGCGAATATCCTGATTGTGGAAAGAGGTTTAAAATAAGCGGCGATCTGACAATACATACGCGTGTACACACTGGGGAACGTCCCTACGCTTGTGAATATCCTGGTTGTGGAAAGAGGTTCACGACTAGCAGAAATCTGACAACACATACGCGTGTGCATACTGGGGAACGCCCCTACCCTTGCGAATATCCTGGTTGTGGAAAGAAGTTTGCAACCAGCGGCGGCCGGAAAGTACATATGCGTTTGCATACAGGGGATCGCCCTTATGCGTGTGACTTTCCTGGCTGTGGTAGGGACTTTACCCAGCTGGCTAATCTGAACTATCACCTCAAATCACATACTGTTGAGTCACTATAATGTACAGTTGCTCTTTATTAGTTGAATACAATACTACGTGAGATATACACCTGCAAGCCAATTAAAGTTGTTGTTCATGCAATGCGTGCTACGCACACTACACTATCGAAGTGTTCATCACACACTACACTATCGAGGTGTTTATCACACACTACACTATCGAGGTGTTTATCACACTACACTATCGAGGTGTTTATCACACACTACACTATCGAGGTGTTTATGGTAGAACGTATCCTCAGTCGGAAAGGTTTATGGGGAGATGAATATGCCGAAGTCTGCAAGATCGGATTATCAGGATCGTCCAAAGTACTAGCCCTTATTGTTTATGTGTATAAAGGTTTTAGCTAATCTTTAACACATGGCCTCCCCACGGGTAGTACGCAACAGGTGTACCTCTTCCCTGACAATCCTGAACGTTGAACAGCAATGTTGAAAACAGTGATACGCCCATTTCCCCTTTATTGCTTCAACGAGGTCCACTACTGCGTACCAGGGTGCCTTAGAACTTGAACTCCTTGTACTTCTTGCTATCCTTCTTGTCGTCCTTCTTAGCCGCTTTCCGTTTCTTGGCCGCACGCGCAGCATGCTCGGCCACCATGTCACTGAAGTCTTCGTTGTCGCCCTCTTGCTCCTACAAATGGAATAAAAGATGTGTATATAGATACGATAACAAGGGTATGGAGATATATGAATGAAAAAAGTGTATTTAGATACGATAACAAGGATATGGAGATATAAGGGAATGAGGTAAGCCTGTAGGGGTTGAGTGAACTATAGCAACATAAGGACACGTCTGACACGTCTCCGGTGTCGCCCTCAAGCTCTGCAGCATAAAACGGACAGACGAGCCTGCTCGACCTTATCCAAAGGAAACAATAGTATGCGCACAAAACATGAGCGTGTCTTTATATATATATATACTCTTAATTCTCACAATACATGCAAATAACGTACCAATTGCGCCGGGTCAAGCGACTATCCAACACACTTCCCGCGCACACTTGCACAGCAATACACTCTGCATTCATGTACACACAAGTGTACAACCATACTTCCTCACAATCACACAATCACCATGGCCATACACGTACCTTCATCTTCTTTTCATACGCAGCTCGTATAGCCTCCTCATCGCCCAATTGCGTCGGGTCGAGCGCCAACTCCACACCCTCTCCACCGGCGGTGTCCAGCACATCGGCTTTGCGTTTACCCGAAGCACCTGACATGTCGTATGTGTGTGCCGAGCCCATCAGATTACCGCCCTGGCCTGTAGCTGCCTTCTCCGGTACCACGGTGTACAGGCTCGGGGCTTCGGCTGAAGTAGTTGAGGTTGAGGTGGGGGAATGGAGTGCAGGTGTTAGTCTTAGTCCTGGGCTTTATGTATAGGCGTTGGGAGAGTCTGCGTGTGGATAGTGAAGCGGGGTGTATGCATTCGGCATGCGCAAAGGTAGACATTAATTTGCAGACTCGGGGTTCGGCTGAAGCTGAGGTTGAAAACTGAGTGGATATATAATAGTTGAGTGGATGTGCATATGCGGACAATAGTCCACAACAAGTGTCATGTATATGAGTATATACTTTCGCCTGCAACTCATATACAATTCCAAGCTTAAGTACTCTTATATGTGTACCGAACTTACTGTTGTCCATCTGCTCGTCAATCTTCTTCTTCCGCAACTCAATGATGTCGGGTGTTTCTAGACCTGCGATGGTGGAGTACCCACTGGGAGTGTCCAGTCCAGTTTCCGTACGCGTTCCGCTCATCTCATCTGTGCGTGAAGAGATTTTAATACAAGAGGTTTGAGAATTAGCTCTTCTGTGCACGTAGAAAGTTGAATATAGGGTAGCACGGGGGTTAAGGTTTTGATTCATAAGGGTTTATGCCGTAAGGTCTAGACCGTCTGTGTATACACAAAGACTGAGAATTGCCCATCTATGCGCCACACAGATCTATTGTAATATGCCATACACTGTGACGGTAAAAGTTCTCGAATGAGTTACGACTGATGTACCTTATATATATATATATATATATATATATATATATATATATAGGTGCATATAAAAGGATATATATATAAGTATAAGAGTAAACATACCCTCAGCCTCGTCCTCTTCTTCGCTCTCTTCTTCGCTGCTCTCCTCTTCTTCACTGTCGCTTGCAATGGCGCCCCATTTCTCGGCTTTGTTGACAGCATCATCCAGATTATGGGTCACGCCTGAACCCTCCCCATCCTGTGGTCCGAAAACATCTCCGTAGAGCGGTTTGCCTTCCGCATCAACCGGTGGTTTTCCCCAGCCCCCTGATCACACATGGTTATATCATGATATATAAATAGAAAGGCGGGTGTATATGCTTGTTGAGTTGCACATACATATATAACACATCACCAATGATACACTTCCTTGACCGTGTCAGCCAGCGGTATTCACTGCCTCCCTGACGTGATCAAATGCTGATTTATATTTACACACAACCAAATATTGAACAAAAGGAAAATATCTGTACATGTCTAAGATATATATATATATATATATATATATATATATATATATATATATATATATACTTACATACATACTTACACACACACACACATATATATATATATATATATATATATATATATATATATATATATATATATATATATATATATATATATATATATATATATATATATATATATACATATATGTACATCATACATACATACATACATACATACATACATACATACATACATACATACATACATACCATACATACATACACACATACATACATACATACATACATACGTACATACATACACACATACATGTATACTTAAAGTGTAGGACGATACATGTATACCTGGATGGAACCCAAACGAGCATCCCTCGGGGATGGGTGCGTTGAGGCCTCTGATGCGCAAATTAGGATACGACGGAGGGGGTCCATATCTCTGCATAGCCACTAGCCACGGCACAGGCATTTCAGCCTTGCTCTCGTCATCCACCACCATTCCCAAAGCCTCGCATAGTTCATCACTGATATCTCCGGGTTTCTTATCCTGTGCGTCAGGAACGTTTGAACACGTGTGTGTTAGACGGGTCCGATTTTGTCTATGCATGGTGGAGAGTGGACGTATTAAGGGATGGCCTGGTATCGTCAGGCCGCCTACAGTACTCCATGGAATGTGTGAGATGAGTTTATGTTGTAAACCAATTCATATCTTCAGGGTTCGTATCATGTTCAATCGTGTGCAAAAACACGTGTATGTTCAGCCTGAACTTCCTATCGTGTCCTGCTGAGTGTTGAATAGCGTGTAAGTCGCAGAATGAGCTTACATCTTAAGGTTACCCTTGTGATAAAGCTGTGTATGATTTTACTATTAACACCAAGCCCCATTATCGTACTAATGTTTCCCACTTACCCCTCCGGCACACACCTTAGAAGATACTCGCCACAAAAGACTACTGAATAGTCCCTTGGCACGAGCGAAGGTCGAGCACTTGTGTGTGCGAAAGTGTGCCCGTATCGAGTTTGAACATGTCAGTACAAAAATGCCCGTACAAAGTAACACGTAGTAACTACCGCAACATATTTCAAGGTCGAGTGTAAAGAGAAACGCCGATGGAGTATCGCCTTTCAGTCAGTCTTGAATAAATTCGCTACATTGTTTGACTAGTATGACACGTGTTTATTACCTGAGTGATGACAAACTTGTATCGATTTCCTAGTAAACACACATAGATATTTAGAATATTTATATGCTAATACTGGGAAGACGGTGTGCACTGCTTCGATATAGGCACACACTCTCACACACACAAACACACGCTTGTATATTATATATATATATATATATAGGAAGGGATGTGAACAAAGATATATATATATATATATAGAAAGAGATGTAGACAAAGATATATATATATATATTTGTATACGAGTATTTATATATATGATCATACCTTCAGATCGGTCTCTAATTCCTTCGCTTCGTAGTACATGTCTCCATGAATGGACATCTTCGGCTTCGTCTGGTACCTGAAGAACGCGTCATGCAATTTCTGGTAGTCTATTTCCATCTTGCCCCTTTTCGGCCTTACTTTCTCACGTGCCTTTCCCCTCATGCCTATACACATCAGGTAAATGATAAACGTTAGAAGTATGCATACATACAGCATGCACATCTGTGCAATTTTATTGGCCGATCCGACGACCGATACTAGCACGCTACATATTTTTGGAACGGCCGTTAAAACTCGCGTATGTCTCCGGATTAATTATCATTTAAACAAAATGTGCACGCTGCAGAATTAAATACGCATATAAACAGCACACACAATAAGAAAAGGGGTATGTCTGTATACATTACGCACATGAACCAGGTTTTACTCACAGCCGTAGTATATGCACACGCTTCAAATCTAAATCTGGTGATATGCAACATACACATGTCACAGGTTAATACGTACATATAAACAGCATGCACGTGTAAAAAAAACTTCATCTGCAGGAATACCTACATAGTACAAACAACTGACACAAATCAACAAATCAAAAGACACCTTACCGTACGGCTTACAAAAAAACAGTGCATCGACAGTTAGACAATAGTACATATTACCTAAAAAGAGAAACAATCAGAAACAGACTACTACAATTACATGAAGAACAGCACAGTGTGAATCATCATGAGAAACAGACTACTACAACTACATGAAGAACAGCACAGTGAGAATCATCTTCAGAAACAGACTACTACATGAAGTACAGCACAGTGTAAATCATACCCATAGCCTCCTCCTTTTCTTGCAGGGCTTCTCGCATTTCTCCCACGCCAGTATCAGCAATGAATTGTGGAAGTTTAAATGGTGCCTGTGGCAGGTTTATCAGGTAGTCGATGAAAAAAAAATACAATTCATAACAATTTAACGAATGGAAATATTGAATGTAAATATACTGTATGTATACGTATAAACAAAGTGTAGTGTATACGAATACATACGTGCAACATGCATACATAAATACATACGCGCGTATATATATATATATATATATATATATATATATATATATAATACACGTACATATATCTGTTTTGCTTATATACAGTTAGTACGTTATTCGTATAAACAGATCAACATATCATCCATAATATTTTTGGATAACAAATATGCGTAGCAGATATATCTCCTCACTGGTACTCAACTAGGAGTAGACATTTTAGTCTAGTCAAACAAAACGCCTTCCACAGATCCACCCCTATATGCATACATGCGATTCACACAGCATGAATTATTTTGGTACATACTTTCTCAATTCCGCGTTTGTTTTGCAGATACTTCCGTTTCTGACACCAGTGCACGGGGACTGGTACAGTATTTCTGTAGCTTTTAAGCTGGATCAGTAATTTGGGATCGATAGATGTCACATCCCAAACTTCTACCAAATCGGGTCTCTGTACCAATTGTTTTAACTCAGCCACCGTTAGCCGATTAAGTTTCTTCAGTTTCTTCTTACTCATCTTTTCCTGACCCTGGAAATTGAAAGTGTACAAAGAAAAAGAGTGAATGCCAAGTTAATTATCATCCTACCGTTATCTATCTATCAACATATAAATGGATAGGTATATACATACATATATACACACAAGATACACACACACATATATATATATATATATATATATATATATATATATATATATATATATATTATTTTATATTTTTATATATATATATATACAAAAAATACAGAAATAAATATAAATATGAATATAAATGTATATATATGTGTGTAAATATATATATATATATATATATATATATATATATATAATAAAGAATATATCAGAATACATGGATATTGCATATGCACAAATTAAAATATATATATATATATAATATATATAATAAGAATATGCCGTGAATGCATGGATATATATATGCATGAAAAAAAAAAAAAATTATAAAATATAAATATAAATATAAATATGTATATATGTATATGTATATATTAAGGATATATATCAAAAAATATATATGCATATATACATATATACATACATAAACACAACAAATGTATATATTATTATATATATATTATGTATTACATGCATTTATGTTTATATATATATATATGTATATGGCATATATCATGAGAACACATAAGCATACACACAAATTTAAAAATAAAAAACGAATATACATATATATATGTTATAAAAAAAATGAAAATATGAATATATAAACATATAAATTACGTACGTACATTGTATATATATATATATATAATATATATATATATATATGTATATATATATATATATATAAAAAATGAATATATATACATGAAATAAATGCATATATATATATACATATATATATGGATGGAGATATTATATATATGAACGAAAACATGAATACATACATAAATGCATAAATATACATTATGTATATATATATATATATAATATATAATATATATACATATATATATATATATATATATATATATATATGTAATGCATATATATATATATATATATACATATATATATATATATATATATATATATTGTTACATGATATGTGTATTGTTGTGTGATGTGTGTGTGTGTGTGTGTATATATATATATATTATTATATATATATAAATATAATAAGAGGAGGTCAAACGCGACGACCAGTTTGAGCAAACATTACAATGCACCAGACCAGGAAGGATGTTCATACCCACAATAGCTTGCATTTTTCCATAGCATAATTTAAATATGCAGTCCATAGTTCATAGTTCATAGTTCATATATATATATATATATATATATATATAATATAAATATATATATATATATATATATATATATATATATATGTATATACATACATGTATATGTATATATATGCCCATACATATACTATATGTATATGCATGCCCAAATATTCATATATGAATATGTAAAATGTGTGCATATATTAACATGAACATAAAAAATGAATAATGTATATATATGTATATATATATATATATATATATATATATTATATATATATATATATTATTATGTATGTAGCAATAAACAATAAATCATATATATATATTATGTATATATGTATATATGTATATATATATGTATATATATTATATATATATATATATATATATGTGTATGCATATGTATATGTATATGTATTATATATGTATATATATATATGTGCATATATATTGATGTGTGTGTGTGTATATGTTATGTATATGTATATGTAATATGTAATGTATATATGTATATATATATATATATATATATATATATATATATATATATATATATATATATATATATATATATATGTATATGTATAATATGTATATGTATGCAAACTTATATTAATACATTAATACACGTCACGTTAAACACTCAAGGAGATATTTAAATATTGTGATTATCTTAAGTTGCGACAAATTTTTGTAAACATCCACATATCTAGATTTCATTTAAGTGAAGGCTTGCGGACCTCTATGTATGTTCATGCATCCAAACATCTGTGCATATGATAGATTGCGTGAGCAGTTGCAACCCCGTCTGCAAATAAAACTGTCAGCTGTATTTATGTGAGCACGTCTGTAGAATCTCTTATAGCCGAAGGCCATACACTACACACCACTGCACAGAGTATGTAGAGCACGTCTGTAGAATCTCTTATGGCCGAAGGCCATACACTACACACCACTGCACAGAGTATGTAGCGCACGCACATGTGCATCTTTCAGCGAAAAATACACACCACTGCAACTTTATACACCATTTTTCATGCAGCACAATCTATATAACAACAAGTATTTGCGCACAAAGCAGCACGCACCTCTGTTTCGTCATCACTACCAGTCTGGGCCTGGCCATCTAACTTCTCCTGTGCTCTCTTCATCCTCGCAATATACTCATCCGCATCTCCCAGCGACGCATCAATTGTCTTGTTCATTTCAATCTCATTGCTATCCTGCATCTGAAACCGCTCGAACACGCTGTCAAACTCATCGTCCTGCACACTCTCGGCCACATACTCGATTGTTATATCGCTCAGATCATCGTGGCCCCCCACCCCGTTGCTAGCGCTCTCAGCCTCTCGCCATGACTCCACTTTCTCCTTGTTTGCCCTGAGCTCCTCCTCAGCCGCCGCCAGTCGCTGATGCAGTTTCTGCTTTGTTTTCTTCTTCTTTCCCTTCTTCTTAGTCTGTGTAGTCGCCGTTACTGGTGCAGGTGCAGGTGCAGGTGCAGGTGCAGTGGCTGGTGCAGGTGCAGGTGCAGTGGCTGGTGTTGCCTGCGGTTGTGTGGGTGTGGGTGTAGTGGCAAGTGTGGCCTGCGGTTGTGTGGGTGTGAGTGTGGGTGTGGGTGTGGGCTTTGTGGATACGTTTGGAACAGGTAGGGGTGCTACGAACACCTGTGTCTGTGCCTGTGTCTCTGTGGGTGCATCCTGTGCCTGTGAGGTCGTGTTTGTTAGTGTATCAGATGCATGCGTTTGTGTAGGCAGGTGAGTGTGTGCAGGGGTGTCTATTTGTGTCTGTGGTTGTATCGTCGCCGTCTGAGTGTTATCACTCTTGGTTGCTTCGCTACCGGTCGTCCTATCTGCGTCGTGCGCTTCTCTTGCTTCTGCCGTACTGGTATCTACATCAGATTGTGAGGGTTCTTCACTAACATTTACACTACCGTTGACACTATTCACCGGAACACCTTCCTCAGAATTCTCTTTAATTGTGCTTTCAGGTTGTGTGTGTGTGTGTAACGTTGGTGTGTGCACATCCATCTGGACGCCAAGTGGCGGCTCTTCATCTCCGCCTACAGCACTACTTACATCACTCTGTGCTACACGTGTGCTGTCATCTATCACTTCACTTTCAACATGTACGTGTGTGGCCCCACCAGACACTCCATTGTGTGTAGCATCACCTTTCACATCGTTATGTGCATCATGACCGGTAAAACTTGTATGCGCCTGTGTATCCATAGCAACCGCACCCTCGTCACTGTGCACCTGAGCGGCTGAAATATCCGTACCGTGCGCGTCCCCGTTGTCCTGTTGTTGTTGTATAGGTGCATCAGGCACAAGCACTGCCTGCTCGGCCTGCGAGGTATCCGACATACTACTATCTATCATATCTACACCATCTACATGCGGATGTGACGCTTGCATCTCTGTCGATACAACTTCGTTCGTATAATTCGCACCAGCCACTTGCTTGCGTAGCCACTCTTGAAGCGCTTCTACCACTACAGCCTTCTTTCCTGACGGCACATGCACACCATTCGTGTGCATGATGGCCTTAATCTCCGCTACAGTCATTTTGGGAACAGCGCCTATTTCCGGTAGGCCCCTCATATGGACGTGTAATTTGTGTGTGCGTATCGTATATGTACGTAGGTTTATTGAAGTATGGCAAAGATGACCCACACGAAAGTCACTACTCGATGTTGTTCGCACTTATACTATAAACGTACCAAATACCGCAGTAACGCTACATGCGTATGTGCATATATATATATATATATATATATATATATATATATATATATATATATATATATATATATATATATATATATTACACTCTACTCAGATTTTTTCTTAGAGTGAGAACCACATACGCGGCTATAATTGCATTTACTCTAATAAGACTAATAAGAGAGGTGGGTTACTAATACTTTTAAACTCTACTACTACTAGTGAGAACTCCAGTATGTATCTCTACTACTAGTAAATATTTTAGTTACATAGTACGTCTCTTAACTATATGTAAATAAATACAAGTTGCAGCAGAACACCGGTGCGGCGTGGCACCAGAATTACGTTTTTGCCTCAGGTGGTAATCTAATAGAGCAAAAACATCAAGAAATCATTTTACGTTTTCGTGAATTACATTCCAATTTTACGTTTTTATGCATTGGGCTTTTGTTGTTGCGGTTTATATTGTTTTGTGACAAAAAAGAAGAAAGAAAATTATACTTGACATGGCTTTTCTCTAGTATGTTATGTATTGTCCGTGTATGTATTTATATTGTACACATGTCACAGGTGATATTCACCTGTCAAAGTGTATCTATATATTTCAATCAACGAGTTTCTCCCCAACATATATGATCGATCCAATGTCAACTATGATAGCTTCTTTAGAAGATCTGCAAATAAAACATGACTCGATTGTACCATGAGTCATACCTCTTGCCAACACTCCCTGTGGCGTTATACAACATGTCTACCTTCTATTCCAACATGAACTCTTGTGTGCGCATGGCACGAACTCGACGACCAGGCACCACTTTGCATGTACACATGACACGAATATATTTATTTCACAGCTCAGATCCGTGATTTAAGCTGACACCTTCATACCGTGGAATGTGCAGTATAAAACCAACTAGCATAGACAACTTCACAACACTATACAAGCTTAACAAGACCACCAACTAAAATCATAGTTCCTAACCCACACATCTCTTCCGCAGACCTGATTCCTCGTCTATATTCCAAACCGTCACCCAAAGAAAAACCATGCAACTACTGCTAACCACGCTTGTTTTGTGTACCATCTCCGCCACGCTGGGCGAACAAGTCTGCTTCGGGGCCGATCCCAACTGTCAGTTCCCTCCCGCGGATTGCAAAGTAGGAACGCCCTCACCTAATGGAGCCCCACCCGCATGCGACGTGGCAGGCACCACCCCAATACGTATGGATTTGGACCTGAATTTGGATTTGGATTTTTATGATACCAGAGCAACTTCATTTCGATACTATTGCTGATAGATTTTATTTATATATGTTTGATTCGATATTTAATACGTCCTTGAAAAATATAGATTTGAAATCTGTGCAATAGGGCCCTCTACTTTTATATTCTAAGCTTGTAACGCACCCACTCATAATTAATTTCGGACTTGCGCATACAGCAACCTGGTCGACCTTCGTCCAGAACGTCGATGATACGTACACGCTATCGGTGTTCAGTGATGCTGGCTGTACACAGCAGGTCTTCACATCCACCACTACGGCGGGGGCGTGCACCCAAGTCGAAGTACCGCTCGTAGGCGCACAGTTCTATCAAGTATCAGCAGACGCTGCCAGTTCCTCTGCAGATGCGACTGTGACTGGTAGTGTACAACCAAGCAGCTCGGGTATTGGCTCCACTGCCCAAACTTCTGGAGAGGTGACTGGAACTACAGATACCGCTGCGCCAACATCGACTGCCACTGGTATTGCCACAGAGTCTGTACAACCGGGCAACGGGAATACAAATGCCGGGAGTGTTACTATGGGCTCTGGTATCTTTGCAAGTGCTGTCATGGCGTTGGCTGCTGCTGTGCTCTCCGCTTGAGTTTTTATCGCACCGCACACATCGGTACTATGTAGTTATAATAGAACACCACAGTTGAAGTCTGCGTACTAGGCTAGTATGTTGTCCAGGACGTATGTATAGAGCCTACTGTAGGAAATACCAATTAAACTTAATAGCAAGCAAATAAGTGACACAAAACACATTACATAAATCGAGCAGAATTTCAGTGTACCCCTTTAATACATCGATGGCTCAAATATAACTATGTACAGTGGCGTCATAAAAGTGCGCAAGTTATTGCATCAGTAGAGATAGAAGTACGTCAGTTATTGAATAAATAGATTAAAAAAAGTAAGTTGCTGAATTAAAAGGGATGGAAATGAAATCTTAGATCAATAGAGATAAAAGCACATTTATTGGGTAAATAGATACAGAAGTACTTAAGTTGATGGGAGCGGAGAAGAGCTTCAAGCTTTTGAGCCGAATTTTCAGGTGCACATTTAACACATCAATAGCTCAAAGACAACTCTGCACAGTAGGGTCATACATAGAGATAGAAGTGCGTAAGATATCGAATAAATAGACATAGAACTACGTAAAATATTGAATAAATAGATACAAAAATGAAAGTTTTTGAATAAGCAAGCATGGGAATCCGTAAGTTATTGAATAAATAGATATAGAACTAGATAAATTGAATAAATAAATATATAAGTACTTAAGTTGTTGGGAGCGGTGAAGGGCCTCGAGCTTCGAGCCGAATTTCAAAGTGCCACTGTAACACATCCATAGCTCAAATACAACAATGTGCAATAGGGTCATAAATAGAGATACAAATGCGCGATATATTGAATAAGTAGAGATAGAAGTGCGTAAGCTAGAAATAAATAAAGAGAAAAGTACGTTAGCTATTGAATAAATAGAGATAGAAGTACTTGAGCTACTGAATAAGCAGAAGTACGTAAGTTATTTGGAGCGGTGCTTAGAAATTTGGCAGAAAATTGTCACCTGATCAAGTGATTCATTGCTAGCTTTTAAAAATAGCAGAAGTATAAATATGTTAGTGATATAGTTGAAGGTCGCTCTTCCGAAATCATGCCTCCGTTCTTGTACTTGGTAGTTACCCAATTTTTGATACGTTTTTGTCGCGTATCTTTGAAACTTGGTATAGAAACTGTATGTTGTCGTATACCAATTGTTTGTCCTCGTGTACATACTGTATGTTGTTATACATTCTCTATATTGTCGTATTCATACCATATATTTACCACCTATCCTCAAATACATTCCGTACTTTGTCAAATACATGAGGGATATCGTCGTATACATACTACATGACGTCGTATTCAAATTGTATATCGTAGTATATATACTATATATCGTCGTAAATTGAAGTACCATGGCTTGTAGTAGTAGTCGCAAATAATTGTTTGATCATCTGGTAATCAGATTAACTGTGGTCGGGAGTGCATGACCCATATTAGTAATCTAATCAGTTCGACTTAGCAAAAAAGCTATCTCGACAACACTCCTTGTTGTAGTGTGGCCTGGAATAATGCCTTACACAGCACGCATTGACGCACAGGACATCATTTTCTCTGATTGTTGCTGCTGGTCTGGCAGTGATGTCCTTGAGTTGCTAGTTGCACGGACCAAAATTAGTTAGAACACTTAGATGGCGGCTACCTCTTACTTCGAGCCGGTAGCACCAGTCACTCACTTTCTAATTCAAAACAGCATACCAGATACCTCTCCAAATCGACATATATCGGGTTATTTGTATTCAGAATTGTCAGAAATCCAGATTCGGTTTGTGGTTTACTCTTTTGAATTCAATATCATCCCGAAAATAGCGTCGCGGGCGGGGCCCTCACACGGTGCGGCGTACCTAGCAATTCAGACATCCACTCTTCTAGATAAACACTACCGTACTTCTGGGCTTTTCTGGTTTGTATTAATGACTGGCATAGCTCAAGTCATTGTTTGGCATTGATACTTCAGTATACTGAGTGCGTACCTATATCGAGTGCATCAATCTGTCAGACAGTCAGACAGCATCGTGGTCACTCACAAAGTGCGAGGCAGCTAGCAGCTCATTAATAGCTTCCTGGGTTATAGTTGTATCGGTGTCATCCTTCGTCGTGTACAGTAGCGCATGCGTTCGCACAATGCAACGCAACTAGTAACTCGTTCGCCAGAGCGTCGGTACATAGGCTAGGCCATGTGCTGGATACTTCTTGTTTGTCTGTAGCACAGAATTGTCTGTATCAGGTGCTATGCAGTCTCGATACATGAATGTGTGCACACGGGTAAATCGAGCCCAGTTTGGTATCTTTATACCAGACAATTGTTTGTTTTGGTTGCTAACTTGCCCTCATGACTTATAGGGATGGAACTGACTGCTGATTATGAGCTAACTGATACTTAACCACACAGCATAATACTTCATGTGGATGCCCACAAAGCTGACTATATATACCGACAGTGATCATTAAAAAAGAGCGTGGTCAGTATCTAATATTCAATGTGCAGTGATTGTAGGGGGTCGGGTCTTGTGCACCACTAAAACAAACGCAACAAACGACACGAGGCGAATGAATGCGTAGTTGTGCGTGCTTGTCTCTTCTTCGTCTGTGCGTGATTCACGAATCAATCGCTGAAAATCAGGTAAGTATGTGCGTATAAATTGCCTAGAATCATCCCAATAGGTCATAATGTATGGTATATTTAGACACTATACATACATGCGAATACATACAACACTATATATATACATATACTAAAACCTTGTGATACACGGAATATACATGCTCCGTTGCTATATGTAAAATCTATCCCGCGACAGACACCCCCTCGTTTATTACAAAAAAAAAACGAGAGAGGGAAAGCTACTTTTAGTTTAGAACATCATTGAAGTTTAAAACATCCAAATACAATGTGTAGGGAATTATCTGAATATTTGTACCTTCATATTACCAGAGAGTGGGTTTTCAATTGCGACAACTCGGCTTCTCAAAAATGTCCGAAATGTAGGTACTCACCATATTTAGTCAACAATTATTTATAGAATCAAATGATCTAGAGAGAGTGAGAGGTTAATACAATATCAAACAAACACAACGCTACATTTCATAGGGAATTTCACCAGGAACACAGTATAGTGTATACACCCATACACTTTCTCGTTGCACACATACATATAGCATATCTGAGTACGAATATACGTACAAACAACTAGAGGATGGTACGTGCATTGGCGTGCCTTTTGGTGGCAACATGTGGCCTGGTTTCTGTCACCGCAGGTGAGTATTAAAAAAGCGATAGCATGAGATCTGTTGTTGTTTATATCAATCTGACACGGAGGACAATGACTTGTCTGTAAACTTCTTGCCTGACTAACCCATTTGTATAATATCAAAACAAATGATAACATATCTATATTTAATAGCCTAGATCGTCTTGTCAAATACATGTTTAGATATAATATATATATATGTGTGTGTGTGTGTGTGTGTGTGTGAGTGTGTATGTATGTATGCATATATATATATATATATATATATAAGGATGTATGTGTATGTGTACCTTTATATGTTTCTATATATACACATATCAAAGTATTATTATAGTATATGTCTATGTGTGTGTGTGTGTACGTATGATGTATGTACATATACACACGCGTATATATATCTATATATGTATATTGAAATATATTGAGAAATCGAAGTATTTACGCATATATTCAGAGTATAAATATACATAAATATATATGTGTGTGTGTGTGCGTGTGTGTATGTACAAGTATATGTAATCTGTACATGAAAACTATACATTCATATCCATCTGTATTCGTTTGCATACGTGTATATATAAATATATATATAGCGTGCCATCTTCCATATATGTTACTAAACCATGTATAGATGTGTCGTTCTATCCTCATGTATCCGTATATTTGACATATTGGAAGAACTTCTATTCATAACTCCACTCAACAGTGGTGCAGGTATCTGCTTAAAATTTTACATGGATGCGCGTGATTCCCAGCAGATTTGCATCAGAAATCAGTTATAGAGAGTAAAAGTATTGTTCGTTATCTATATTCTTTATACAGTATATATATATATATATATATATATATATATATATATTGTGACACTACATCAAAAATATTTTTCATATTTACATTCACAACTATTGAGAAATTTTCTGTGCCCATGCGCAGATTCTATGTCCGTTCTGTCGGCCCCCAAGAGCTTGAAGGTGAAGGATCAAATCAAAGCTCTCGACGTCACCGATGTGGCTGATATCCTGAGTCAGTCTATGGGAATGCCCTCTCTTTCACATAAGGTATTGTGTTGAGCCATGTAGCTTCCTCGTTTAAGAGTTCTTGTGATTCCGTACGTGTGTTGTAAGTTACAATCATATGCACGCTGTCGCCATGGAGGAGTGCCACCGTTTTTGAGTTTGGGACTTCCATAATATATATGTATGTGTGTGTGTGTTTTGCACAGACTTCCCCATATACGTTTGATTGAGTATTACCCATGTGTCCTTAATGCTATGACCCTTTTGTAAGATGAAGCTATGCAACTACAAATCTTGCTCAGTTCTTATTTTTGACCTTCCTCCTTAAAATAGCCGTACTGTTCGACGCTGTCTAACGGAAACGGGTACAAGCGTCTGTGCACTCGTTGTTGCTGCTGTTTGTGTCGTGAGTGGTGTTCACTGTGAATGGCATGGCAAAATCGCGTACGGGTATATATACATACATACATGCACATTAATAAATATGCAATCTATATATTATATAGTATATATATATACATATATATTCTGTTTGAGCAGATGTCCTATTGTACCTTTTGGTTATAACGCGTACGAATATATAAACATACATGCACGCACATAAGTAAATGTACATAGTGTCTATATATATATATTAGTCCCTGGATTGACTGTTTTCAATTTATGTTCGTACATCTCGCAGACACAAGCGCAAGCTTCTGTGAACCCGTTATCGCTGCCGTCCGCGTCAGTGGTGTTCACTGTGGATGGTCTGGAAGATTCGCCTACAGATATGCCAAAGAAGGTGTCATACGCAGAGATTGCGCAAACTCAGAATATGGACTCTATCGCCACCATTGTGAGTATGCTCACTGGACGCTATCCCAGCGAGCACCTCATTCCCGGGCGAATGTGGGTGGGCAAGGATGGTATGATATCTCATATATATATATATATATAATATTTGTATATATGTATGTTAAAGAATGTTAAAGAATGTGTGTGTGTATTTTTCTATACGTGATCTTGCTTTGGGAGTTTGTTACAATGGTTTCTTCTGATATATGATTCGATGTAGGCGAATACCGCGAATGTGAGCCTATTTCTCTCTGCTATTGTGTGAGTATCTCTGACGTAACGTTCATTTGATCTATGGGTGTATATAAATGGAGCAAAGATCGTACGTGATTCAGATATGTACCGCAATATTGTATAGTTATTCGAAGTTGTATCAATACTGTTATCGATCCCTACATTCTGCCTATAGTACGCACATATATAAACTATACAACCATTCCGGTACAAGCCAACCTCTTTTCATACAGGCGTTGGGCATAAGCCGCCTATAAGCACGTACACCTCGTTTTAGTATTATGCGGAAATTCGAATTAATACGTGTGTTAGCTGAGTATTCAGATTCTTGCTCCAGTACTAAGCGGGCCACAAAACATACACGTGCCGAGTTTGGCTTTTCTATTTTGAGCACATATATTCGCATACATGCACGTACATGTACGTACATGCTGATATCTCAGAACCATCACTCAGTGTAAAGCCAATCTCAAAACATATACTTGCACATACATGCAAATACTTGCTGATGATTGAGAGCCTTCATTCTGTATTCTGCCGATCCCCAGTGCGATGCACATTCGGAACCTTCATTCAGCACTATTTCAACCACTACAAGTACAGGTGTTTTGAGTATGGTGTACATACTTGCTGAGCATCTAGCACATTCATTCAGTACCCTCCCCATCTCTACTCACACAGGTGTTGAGCATGGCTTGATCACACCCAGCACGCGCGCGTTGGCCGGCAATCTGGCTGATGCCATGGCTCAGATGTTCGACCACTCGGTCACTGTGTCTGTGTCTGGTGACGAGCAGTTTGCACACGCTGCCGCAGCGAACTTTGAGGTGTGTCTGATGGATCAGTCTCACTAACTGGAGGGGTAGTTAGTTTTGGATCAGTTTTGCTGGAATGGGAACGTACGTATCCTGTTTTTAAATATTTTTCCTGTATTCATACGACATATCGTATTGTACGGTCAGCAGTTTTCGATGGTACTTGTTCCTTCTGTGTGTTTGTGTCTCTGCCAATTACCAATGCGTATCCAGTCTCAGTTTAACTATTTGTATCCAAATTGGTTTCGTCTTCGGACTTTTCACATCCTACATCCTGCTGCTCCCAAGTTCGAAGTGCCTAAATCAGTCACTGCATATGCTTCTGGATTGGGGTTTGGGGTTCAGAATGAATGAATAATATGGACGTGTTGGTGTCGGCGTCTAGTAACAAACTCTTTGTATATGCTTGAGAATATTTGTATATATATGTGTGTGTGTATGTGTATATGTATATATATATATATATATATATATTTATATATATATATATATATATTGAAGTTAAAATCAAAGTTAAGTAGTTGTTATATTTAGAATATAATGAATTAAAGACCAAGACAGTATACTTCGAGTGTGGTGTGTGGCATGTTTGCTGTAACATTTTTTATTGTGTTGAATTTTGTGGCAGTGTCTGCTGTTGAGTCATGCATTGGCGCATGTGTTGCGTAACTGCTATTGATTTGTGTGTTAGCTTGGGAATTTTAAGTTGTAGAGACTAGCTTGGTTGGTATGCAGTTTCTTATACAACTCACACTGTACCCTTAATGCTCGATGTTTGTTTCTGCCAATCATTACAAAGTTTAGTCTGGCAGAGTTCGGTGTGCATCAATGCCCATATGTTATTCCGTTATTTTGCGACGTCTGGGGCAATTGATGGTTGCGCTTTATTCCCGACTTGTGTACTGATATGTATACGTAGGCCGGTTTGTTTTTATTTGTATATGTATGTATACTCATTTATGTATATATTTATCATTATTCTATTATACCATTGTATCATTATACATCCCTGCACTAACACATTCACGCTACTTCCAGGTTAACGAAGCGAGACCGTCGCAGAGCTTTGTCTACACCCTGGGCGACAAGAATGGTTTCTCGCATGCAGAAGGCAGTGACGAACTCGCTGACGTTGAATTGAGTAAGAAGGCGATAGCCAAAGCACTACCCGAGTTCAAAGGGAAGTATATTGCGGCCGATGACAAGACGTTCAACCTAGACAACAAGGTATGCTGCAGATGTCAGATGTCCAAGATATACTGCCGGTGTTCCTATTAGATGATTTCCCGCGGCGATGTGTTCGTACCTTATCTGGGTTGGAAAATGCATCGTCGACTTTGATTCTATTATACGTACCTTGTGTGTGGGCGTGCATCACGCAATCTGGAAATCTGTACCCTTCATTGCTAGATACGTATATGTGCATATTTCGTATATGTACATACTAGTGCATAGCAGCCCCGCTGGCACAACCCTTGGCACTCTGACTAAAAGTCCACTATATGCTCCTTCAGGTGGACTTCAGGTTCTTCGCCGAACTCTACGCGATTCAACAAGTGCTTGTCTCGGCAATGCGCGTGTCAGGCACCAAAACTATTGCCTCGCACCCCGATTTCTTCTCCTTTGCCCTTTCCTCTCTGCCCGAGGTGCGGTCCAAATATGGCCCCAACTCACCCCAGTACACAGAGGCGAAGCGGGTATACCTGCAGTTCATTGAGGACATGGTGTCCTTGATTGAAGAGCACTACACACACTCGGCAGTGGTGAGTATGCTGACCCTCAGCCAGCGTGCAGATGTGCCTGTGTCCGCCCGTCGTCCGTTCTATAACCCTATCAAGCGCAACAGACGCCAGGAAGACGACCCCAAGTACCCATCAAGCTACGCGTAAGTGTAACACTATCAATATGTAGTATTTATATATATATATCTGTATATGTGTGTTTGTATGTATGTATGTATGTATATGTGCGCATACACATATTAATACTAGTACTAATGCACGCATATTTACACCCCATGGTATGTTTGTGTAGATATGTACATGTGTATATATATATATATATATATATATATTACAAGTATGCATCTATGCACATGTATCTCTATGTACGCTCGACTACCTTCCATATACTCGCATACGCTAATCTATCTTCCATTCATATACAGTGACTGCCTGGTTGAAGGCGCCGATTACGACACCGACTATTGCCAGTACGGACCAAACCACGCGGTGTTCTTCAACATCTTTTTCTGGTTGAGTGTGTTCCTAATTGCGATGGTGTGGATGACGATTTGGGCCCAGGCCTCCATGCCTATCCAGGACTCTGTGATCTTCAGAATGACCGGTTCTCTGAGACCTAAGATGGAATAGAGCGGAGTGCACTCGGCTTTGTTGTATTCCTGTATATCTGCGCGTGTGTACTAGATACTGCGTGTACATGCGTGGATCACTGACCGAACGCTGGGAGTGGCGGTGGGATAAATAACATCACATGATTTTGGATAGATATATGTGTATGAGTATATATATATATATATATGTATGTATATAACAGTGGTGTGTGTAGCTCAGTGTATAGCCTTCTCCACTCACCTTTAGAATTAAAATTGGAAATGAAATAATGTCCATCGTTCACGTTTCACTATAAAATAGTGTTGCACCCCTATATTCTTTCGTCTTTGGAGGGGGGGTTCTCACGCTCTTGTAGGGGCAGAGTTTTAGTGTTTTACAAAATATCGATGCCCAAATGAAGCGAACCGAGGCAGTCCGATTTCAATAAATCGAGAGATTGGAAGTTACAGAGGCAGTTTATTGAAGAAGTATGTAGTGCTGTATTTTTATATATGCTATAAAGCTCGCTGAGGCTCGGACTTTTCATAGGCGCTACTTATGCTAAGCGATATGGAATTGTCTATACATAGCACTTTAATAAAGGTTACAATCGAATGCCCAACATAAAGCGACATTGGAATATAGACTACTCGTCTGGGGATGTATATATACTTGGGCTGATAGAATTAGACCCAGAGGTTCCACGCTCGCATCTCTCATCTGTCTCACCGCCAGGTAGCAGGCAATTCGCCACAAACTCACTTTCGAATTCACCATTCTTTGCCAAATGTCGAGTTTTGTCACTTCCAACACTGCTGCATAGAGCCTCAGGGCCCCAGCCCAAATAGCCTGATTTTCGTCTAAATACCTCTTTTTTGCTGTTCAAATTTTGGCCTGAAACGGAACCCCTGGACCACAAACAATAAGAGGTTTGAGTGCGGTGTACAGCGTATGTTGTACGATGATGTACCGAGCTCTAATGTAGAAAAAATAAATTGTAGAAAAATCAAAAAGAAAATAGACACCAAGAAGTGAAGCAGACAAAGTCCACCATGACCCTCTCTGGTAGTCTCTACTAGCTAGAAAAAAATATTAAGCGGGGGAGGGGGGGGTTTGTTTGTTTGTTTTTTTAAACAAAAACTGACAAACAGTCAAACGGTTACGCAACAGTAAAAACTGAAAAGTTTTTTTATAAATATATTTTAAAATGTACCAAGCAACCCAAGGTGTTCTACGAATCAGATGGTTAGATCGATTCCGTGTACTCCATCATTTTATGTTGAGTAATTCATAATTTAGACTACTCTGGACTCTGGAGTCTTGACGGCTTGACCCTGTGTGTGTTGACTGCAGAATTTTGGATGAATCGATAAATCAAAGTGAGGACTGAGCCTCTGAGGAGTGAGAGATTCACCGTAGTCACCCGTGGGTTTGTACTATTTTTAAATAACCATCGATCGTAATCTTTTGCGTCATGACAACGTATTCCTTGCAACACCAAAAGTTGAGGTTGGGGTTCGTATAAATAGTCTTATGCTGTGTGAGATGGCAGAACTCTCAATCATAATACTCTGGCAGCTAGCATTCGATTGTACAGTCATGCTTCGAATAACGTCGCGCACGCTATTGAACTCTCATGTGCAAGAGACGGTGAAAAACGGCAGGAGCTTGCCACCCACGATCTACGAGATTGTGGCAGCCGACTTCAGTGGTAGGTGAAGGCCGATTGTTATTTTTACTTAAAGCTCAACTGATGCCGTCTTTTTAACTAATTTCATTTGCAATCTTCTAATTCCCTGATAGAAATCGAAGCAATAGGAGACTCGCCGGCGCGTGGTATCTTTATACTGAAACATATTCCTACGGATGGATTGCTTGTCGGCAAACTCCTAAATCAGGTAACGCACGTCGTACCTCTATACGATAATGTATTGTTGCAATTTAATCTTAGTATCACGCGATTAGTTTACTAGTTTTTTATACGTATATTAAAGGTTTGATCTCATGTGTTGTACTGCAGGATGTCGGCAAATCAGCTCTGTCAGCTGAGATAAGAATGACATGCAACTTGCTACACCCGCGGTTGGTTCGGGGTTATGGCTACATCAAATATAGTGATAACGAAGTTGTTCTCCTCCAGGAGTATATACCAGGGCAGGATCTGGGGAAAAAAATCCAAAGTAGGCACGAAATGAACCATAGCAATGTCATGCGGTATATGACACATGTGATGGAGGCCGTTGATTATTTGCACACAAACCACATTGCCCACAGGTATGATCACTAGTGTATTATTAATTGCGTGCGATTAAATAGTTGTATGGTGTGACCTTGGCAGACAAGTCGCACTGGCATACTTGCCGCATCATGTGACACATTTTGTAATTGTTTAATATTCCTTAATTCTAAGAATGACTGACCATGCTAGGTCTCACCTCAACTTCAACACTTAACGCTCTTTCCAAATATACATAATTGTGCTCATAGGGATATTAAGGCATCCAACATTGTAATAGATGACTTGAATAACTCCGTCAAGCTTATTGATCTAGGACTGGCCTGTCACGTCGGGAATGTATTCGAAGCACAAGTCGCATGTGGATCACCCGCAAGCATGGCCCCAGGTGAGCGCATACATCTTTTTTAATAGTTGATACAGATTCGCTATTTATACTGTTATAAGTAAGAAACTCTGATCATTGATATTTTTACACCGTATCTCATCCACTTCAGAGGTATGGAATATGGTACATGATGGCACCAACAACACTCCCGTTGATCTGCTGAGGGCAGATGTATGGTCATGTGGGGTAAGTCACGGAGAGTACACTATTGAAAAAAGCGTAAAAATAGCGTGACAGCCACCATTGATTCCACACACTTATGATCTCTTCCGCTTTCGATCGATTCGATAACTTATACTCACAAACACCTGTGCACGCCTCGCAGATGCTCTTCTTCACAATGCTCTTCGGTACGATGCCGTGGCAAGAGCTCTCACTGACGCCGGAGAGATATATAAAAGTGATGCTGGCGCAGTGTCCTCTTGTGGTTGATGGTTCGAGCCTACTAACACTACTCAGGACGATGCTATCTGCCAAGCCTGAAAAACGACCGTGTGCCAGTGACGTACTCCAGGCGCTAAAAGGTCAGGCATTTCGAGTCTCGGATCTTAGTACTTGGCGTATGGCTTTCAAATATACACGACTACTGTCAAAAGATAAACAGCGAAACGCAGCAGAAGCTTAATAAACCTTTTCCGACGAGCACAACTAGTGATGAATGGAACTATTGTTTTTTTAAATATAGAGGCGAAAGTTGCTGAAGAGCTTTACACACAGCGCAACTAGGTTGCATGAACTTATGCCGTGACGAATTCCGCTACTGCCATGAGCGCATTTATTATTAAGATCTGTGTTGTGTCATTTACGACCGTGAAATAATCTGATTGAATTAATGGGGATAAACGGTGTACATCCCAACATCTACGTGCACAGACGTAAAATGGTTTGGTGATCTGACTGTATTGTTATAAATGTATGATTGGGCTCAGCATAACAATATGAGTGGATATAGTGCATATCAGAAGCCAGTGCGGTATAGTTGTGACATAAAAGGGCAACACTCTGAGATAGAGGGATCTGCACGGATTTTTATTACTCGAAAGATACATGTTGGGGTGAAACTCGCATTCTCACCTGATGACGCAATTGTAAACGCGCTCACCTATTGATGGTGTGCGTAACAGACCCATATGTCAGTCCTTTCTCTCGCCTATGTATACTGATATATTTTTGCACTCAGAAACACAACTGAACTAACAGCTCACCATGACGCTCCACGGTCGACATGACTACCTCGATCATGGATCTCGCCTCACATTGCGACTAACGCACACACACGGATTCAGTGCGTCCGGGAGCCAAGCATCGAAGGGTATCGTATTCTGGTTAGAGACTAAGCACACACCGCTGACCTCTCACACTTGCCATGTGTTTGTCCACACCATTCTACCAGATACAGTCGAACACGTGGACACCACATACACAATCAAGCTAGCCGATTCGAGCAGTGTGAAGGAGTACACTGGTGAGGCTGGAGTTATATATATTGTCAAGCCTGCCATGTACTGTCATATTCGTTTTCTGGTCCTATTCCGTACTAGCTTAAGTGTGACAAATGACAATAAACATAGAGAGTCGCAGTAGCAACCAGAAAGCTCACCCTTTTTTCTAAAAAACGTCACACTTTGACAGGCGCCTTCAGGTTTGATCATAAATGTGACAAACTTGTGCTGACTCCAGGCTATATAGACGTAGGAGCATACGTTCAGGGAGCCATAAGTATTGTGCACATCCAGTACGCGGAAGCTACAGCTGCCGGTTGTACTGAGATACGAGCACAGACAAGTGCCCGGTTTAAGGTGACGTGACTTGATCTTTATTTCTTGGCGTCAGCGTCTTGCTTCACGCGCTTGAACGCCCTGTTGGCGAAGTACTTGCTGTTTATTTCTTGAATGTGTTTCTCCGCTGCGTTGGGGTTGATGATCTCGAGGCCCTGTAAAGAAATGAAGTAGACATGAGAGCCCATCGATGCTCTTCACAGGGGCGTTATTGCCAGCTTACAGTATGCAGAAGCCGTTGGAATGTAGATATAAAGTACATATCAAGACAGCAGTATACAATATCTCATCTATGAACACGATGCAACAATCGGCCTCGATCGCACTACACGTTAATCACGTTGTATATGTGTATACATATCGGTGAACTCATTGAAACCTTTCCATTTGCAAATTATTGTATTAATTGTACAGCACACCCCCTGGAGTGCAGTGGATGGCTGCCCATGCCAGAAAAAAGGGACCGGTACAAAAACCCCGAGACCTTGGTCAAAGTAATAATTATATGAGCCCCTAGACCTTGATCAAAGTAGTAAGTATATGAGCCCCGAGACCTTGGTCAAAGTAATCAGTATATGAGCCCCGAGACCCAGGCCGAAGTAATCAGTACATGCACGGCATTGTGAGGACATGTATATAATGTGCGGGATAACTCGTGCGTACAATCTAGGAAGCAGCGTCCAGAAAACATTATAATAGAAACCAACGAATTAAACCAAAGACTATATTAATAAGAAAACATCACCATATAAACCAACAAATGAAGAAAGCATCACCATATAAACCACCAACTAAACCAAAGAATGAGTTAACAAGAAAAAATCACCATAGAAAACACCAAATCAAACCAAAGAATAGGTTCACAAGAAAACACCACCAAAGAGTCCAACGCTTAATCAAAGACTATATTAATAACTACGAACGGTATTGATATCAGTACACAGTGGAGCGCGCGTATGGGGCGTATGGGGTGATAAGTCACCAACATCAACACAAACACCAACACAAACACCGGGTTCATGACAATTGAGGTGTTTGTATCTAGAGCACGCATATATCACTACGAATAAAGAGGCATCCCGGACACTACGCAATTGCTATAGAAACTCACTCGAATGAGTCATAACATATAACAGTTCAGGTGCTTAGGGTCAGGTGTATGAAGAATACAGTATGTACGTTTAACCACTCTACATTCATATTTACACACAGGCCCATCTAGTCTCAGGGCTAAAGATACATAACTCACATTCACAAAAGTGAGGATCCATATACAATAATGGCGCAAATCCGATACAAACAAAAGAACTTACAAACAAATTTATACGTATCCATATATAAATATATATATATATATATATATATATATATATATATATATATATATATATTTATTTATTTTATAGTATATGTATATATATATATATATATATATATATATATATATATATATACTATATATATATATATATATATATTATATATATATATATATATATATATATATTATATATGATATATATATATATTATCATATATATGTATATACATATTATTATTACATTGATGATGATGATGATGATGATGCGATTGTTGATGTGTGCGTGCGTGTGTGCATGCGCGCATATGCATGCATATGCATATATATGTATGTATATATTATTATTATAATATTATTATGCAATATTATATTATTATTATTATTATAATATGTATTATTATTATGCATATATTATTATATATTACGCACACATATTATTATTACGCGCGTGTGCGCATGATATGTATGCACATAGTGATGCACGTACGTTGTGCGCACGTGCGTTGTTGATGTATGCATGTATGTATTATATGATGCATATTATTACGCATTATTAATGCGTGCGCGCATGATTATTATGCATGGTTAATATTATTGTTGGCCATTATTGTTTATTATTGATGCTGTTGTACGGCTGTATACATTGTAATATGGCTGGCACATTATGTAATACGCACGCACGCACGCACGCACGTACATCAATAATAATAATTGCTATTATGCATGTCATTATTATTGGCAATATTATGCCATTGTATATTATTATTATTATGTAATTATTATAATGTTATATTACATGCCAATATAATAATATGTACCAATTGATTTATGATGTACAAACATATATTATTATGTGTATATTACGTAATAATATTATTATTATTATACATGATTATAGCATTATTACACATATTATTATACATGCATTATTATATTTATATAATACATGTATTATTATTAATGGATGACGTATGTGGCATTAATATTGTGTACATACATATATGCATACGCATAATGTGTGTATATGCATGTACTACATACATATTACATATTGATATGCATT
>LUCW03000039.1:117500-122500 GCA_001586965.3 Sphaeroforma sirkka | reverse complement strand
ATCGCCAAACGCCTCAAATCCCCCCTCGCCAACCATATCGTCCCCGTTTAGTCCCGTCTCAACGCCATTTTCAGCGTGTGCTTTCACGTTGTGTTTATCATCTACGGGATCTTCTGCATCGTCGCCATCGAATTCGTCACTTTCGAAGTCGGCTAATAGCTCATCGGCCAGAGACATGGTTGCGTATGTGTATGTGAAGCAATGAACTGTTTGACGTTCCTTTGGTGTGGGTTTGATTGAACGCGCAAGTTGCTGGATATGTGAAGTGGACTATGTTTTCTAGCGTCAATCAATATAAAGTGTTCGGGTGTAAGTAGGTCTAGATGTGCAGGTTTAAAATACTGAGTACGACTATGCTTATATATTTGTGCGTACATGCCTTTCTTCGTATGCATGCGTGTATGCGTGTATATTTATGTGTACTCGTGTATACGTCGCCCCTATTTCTGCAATGCACACATTCATATATGTCATACATATTTATATTAGCATTATTGCATAACCATGGTCCATGGTGCACACAGCTTCTACAGAATATTTTGCCGCCAGATGGTCCTGTGCGTATGTGTAAACATATGACGGTCGTATCAATGGCCGGATGATGAATGCGTTATGAGGCGTGCGGACTGCAGACAGAATCTGAAAGCGTTAATTCAGGCCTCCAGAGGGCCTACAAATGGGGGGGAATGCCACAGACAAATATCTTGACGTATGAAATTCAAGAACTGATACGTTTACATATAACGTTTACTGCATGGGTGCATTGACGTTAGAATTCTGGACCACTGTTATGTATAAGCTAGTCTTATAGCAGCTACATACACAGACACTGTGCTGGTTATATTCTTATATTGATATAGTCCCCATACACATATAGATGTCAGGCGCTGGTGGACGTTGCCTTTGCACACAATGCACTTATTGGGAACCTCAAGAGGTCTGGCACGTACATGGCTAAGTACAGCACACACACGCACTGAGGCAAGCATCAAACCCGTATATGCTAGGGTACTTAATCACGCACCACAAGGGACGCATACATCGTGGCGTTGCCCATCTGCACGAACTCGGCAATCCCTGCACACAGTGGTGAGTAGTAGTAGCTACCGAGGTGAGGGCAGTGTGTGTGTGACACGTATTGGGTCAAGCCTTGCTTTTACATATGAGCCCGAATGGAAAGGACCATGTCCGTACATGTCCAACACGCTACGAAGACCAAGCACGCACAAGCAAAATGTCACCGCTCAGCGCCGATATATGAACACCCAAGCACAGTCAAATGCACAGGCACAGTCACAGGCACAGTCACAGGCACATGCGTACTTAAACGTGAGGGGCACAGAAGGATTGCATATACCTCGAACCACCAGGAGTCTTTCGCAGCTGTACGGGACAAACACCATTACCCGAGCCCGTTGCAGATTTATGAGTACACAGGCACAGGAACAGGCACATGCATACAAGCACATATGCGTGAGTGATATAGAAGGATCCCGCATATCTTGGACTACTAAGTATCTCAGACGGTTGTTCGAAGACAACCATGTGTCGGAGGCTGCAATCTCCGCGCAGTATATAGTTCTGCGGGCTTTGCGGCCGGGAGACGAACCACAGCTCGGATTGAATGACTTGAAAATGTATGTATGTATATATGTTGTGATATATATATATATATATATATATATATATATATATATATGTATGTATGTATGTATATATATATATATATATATGTATGTATGTATATATATATATATATATATATATATATATATATATATACATACATATATATATATATATATTTATATATATATATATGTGTGTATGTATGTTTGTATGTATGTATGTATGTATGTATGTATGTATGTATAGGTATGTTATAAAACACATGTATGTATGCACGTATGTTATAAATTGTATGTACCTTTCGTGTGTTGCCTGCTGTATGTGTGGTGTGGATAGTGGATACAATGTGTTGTTCACTTGCCATTACACTTGTCCACTTGGTATTTGACCGCATTCTGTGTATATGCCGGAGGGTATGATCTTTGCAGCAAGCCAGTGATCACAGTGAGTGTTCAAGGGGATCTGTGGCGTGTCTGCTACACTACAGTAATTCCAGGTGATTTATCAGCGGTTGTGTTACATCACTCTACGGGAGCATAGTCTCCCAAGTGTATGGTACAGTCACTTTTTAATTAGTTTCTCTGTGTGTATCTATCGATCACAACACATGTCCTTGCCGAGCGACACGCACACGTATGCATGCTCATCGATCTACATAAAGTCTATCTACGCGTACACACACGTGCACAGCTTCCCTTGCATACCGGGCGTCCCTTAGTCCTACTACTCTGATCTAAGACAGCGTACGTTTGAGAGCGTCTTGTTGCGATCTCTTACTTTATATGATGGATGGTCAGGCATACGCTATATCCGTTGTGTATACCATGACACCCGGTGGTTTGTCAGTGCTTATGTCGTATTATGAATAGGTGCTGTTGGGTCTATCCTGGTTGTTTGGTGTCAGTGTTGGTGTTGTGTGTACTTAGTGATCTGTCGCATGATATTGTATATGGTACCACTTCGGATGTGAAGATTGGATGCATGTTTGGGAGTTTTAATCGCAGCCAGTCTGAACTATATAAACCCCAGTTATATGCTACTTGGTACGATATATTTGTTTTATGGTTAGTCACATATGCGATGTATACTATGAGTTCTGTTGGTTTTTTCAGTAGCTAGGATAGGTACGAAGGGCACCTTGCTGTATATAGGAGGCGCAGCAAGGCATCCCTAGATTTAAATGGATTTGGCCTAATAAACAATATAGACGTTTACGTTTACTATGGTTCATTCACAGAATTGCAGTCAACATCATACGACTGTGTGGAGTACACAGAACTTTGATAACGCAACGTATTAACACAGTAGTACAGTTCACTGTGCTCGACAACCGTTCCGATATTCGGCCACATATGCACTTTCCGTATCTTATTTCTCAAGGATGTCGGACCAAGATATACTGATGATGAGAGTGTTCTCAGGCCCTAAAGCTCACTAGAATATCACTGAATGTTCGCTTATTTGATGTATCTACACGGATATATACCTATATTATATATATGTGTGTGTGTGTGTGTGTGTGTGTGTGTGTGTGTGTGTGTGTGTGTGTATGTATATATATATATATATATATATATATATATATATATATATATATGTATATATATATATATATATATGTGTGTGTGTGTGTGTATGTATATATATATATTTATGTATATATATACATATATATATATAAAATAGATGTATGTATATATTTTATATATGTATGTATATGTATTTAAATATATAGCTTTTGTGCGTGGTTAGTATGAAATAGTCCGTGACCCCATTGGTCAATCCCAGTATCATCTGGTCATGAGCTCTACTAATTATCATATCAAATATGTATCTCGACTATCCCCCTGTCTTGCTAAGTATGGCGTTTGATATGTATAAAACCCGAAACCCTGGCGACCCTTGCTATGCGCTAGACCAGATCATAGCGTTCTAAACGAAAAAAGGACTGGGCCTTTACCTTGCGACCCTAGAACCCTGTCATCAGGCAGCAAATGTGTAATATATATCTCGACTGACGCCGTGGCCAAGTTTATAGTGAAGATGTAGGTTGCATGCGTCATCATTCCAGAGATACTATCACGTCAAAGTCTGTGTTATTTGGACAGTGTCCGTATCACTGTTATTGTTAGACTTCGTCTTTTCTATACGAGGTTTTATGCGTGTGATGTAGTGCCAACTAATACCATGGCCGAGCATATTTTGGACAAGCAGGCTTTGCAACTAAGCCAGAAACAAAGCACGTCAGAATGCGTATCACTTTGATAGACACCGTAATACTGGACATCCCCCTCACTTTTATGCCTGTCCCCTTGATATTAGGCCCCTTATACGCGACATGAGAACGACCGATACAATGGCTAAGCATATAGTGGACATGGCCTTGCAGCGGCTCTGTGGTGTGAGTGTACAGCACTGTGTGGGCGTATGGGACTTCCACGACATCGAAGTGCTCATCCGTCCCCCTATATTGGTGCCTCGACCAGAGACAGAGGTGGGTTCATCAAGTCTTTGTTGAGAATATAGTGTTAGAGGGAACCCTTATATCTGTATCCTACATGCGGGTGAGTTTCTGAGTCGTCTGCCACCGCATCAAGTGTCGACATGTACACACGTAGATACAGAGTAGATATGTTTAGCGGCCCATATGTATACATGTTTGGCTGCAGATTGGTTTTCTGTGAGATGAGATTGAAAGTGCATAGTCCATTGCCCTGTTTAATTGACTGAGCATGATATGTACCATGCGTCTCGGTCCAACAAGCTTCTGAACATCTCTCTCTGGTTCACTCAACCGCACCACACATTGCATCCGTGATACCCTGCCAAAGGTGTTGCATGTTATATCAAATATGAACGCAATAGCAACGTCCTCTTTACTCGGCTAAATCCGATCACATATACAAAGCTGAAAGTTCTGTTTTTCATTTACTTCCCTATCGTTGGTGGTTATTTAGGAGCTGGTGGACTGGATTTTAGATTCGTACAGACCCGATTTAGCTAAGAATACGCCATTCCGATTCCTTGATATTGGCGCTGGTAGCGGATGTATAGGGTTGGCCTTATTGAAAGCGTCGAACCAACACCATGCGTGGGGTAAGGCTACCATAGCACGTGCGATTGATATCAACCCTGTCGCGGTTGCCATGGCAACGGAGAATGCGCAACGATTGGGCCTGGACGGACCGTACACGTGCACACAGATGCGTGTGGATGATATCGGAATGGATATGGCAACCGCAGAGGTCGAGGTGAACAAACCCATACATCCGAGTGTTCAGGAGATGAACTCGGCTAGAGCTGGTACACCTTGTTCAAGCGAACACTGTGGCGGTGTGTCCAGTGACAGGTCAATACATACGCCTGCCTAC
>LUCW03000039.1:105000-112500 GCA_001586965.3 Sphaeroforma sirkka | reverse complement strand
TAAGGGTACAGGAATATAAGGGTATAGGAATTTAAGCGTATGGGAATATAAGGGTATGGGAATATAAGGGTATGGGAATATAAGGGTATGGGAATATATGGGTATAAGGATAGTGAGAGACAGGGATCTCAGACAAGGATATCAGGCAAGGATCTTAGACAATGATAAGAAATGGGGGCGGGGTGTTTGCGTGTAGCACTGTACCTGCAACTGACGAAGTGGCGGCTTGGTCCTTCGACCTTTCCATGAGTTGAGGTCGTATTCTCTGATCTTTCCTGTGTCTGTTCTGAACAAGCATCGGGGACTGTATATAGATAGTGGTCACATGTTTCAAGTTAGTGTGACACGTGTCTAGTAGGTGTCAGATGTCGCAGTTATGTACTATTGCATTTCAATGGGGACTGTGTATATAGATCGTAAAGACATGTGTCAAGTTAGTGTTAGATGTCACAACTATTTACTATTACTTTTTGAAATCGGATTTAGTGTCACTAATATCTCACAGTTATCTGTCCTGAGCATTCATCTGGTCAGTACTTAGTACCTACTAACAACGGGAATTAATGCAGGTAGGTGCCACCCGCTATGTGAACAGTATCAAGTGTCAGCTCTGAATCCCGTAAACATAGGTAGATGACAAAGTTCGAGCAAACCCGTATATAAAAGAAACAGTCACACTCTACATAGTTTTGGGTGATGTCACACCATAAAATGATATTTGATGCACAACTATATTACGAGCTCTACATTATGCTATAGGATTAAAAATATAACCTGGACTAGAGTACCAGGCTAGCAACACTCTGACATGGCAGATGAACTCGATGTATCTTAACAACCTAAACTTTTGGCGAGATTTTACACAGATACAGTTGTTGGTCATTTAACATATATACCATTGATAAAGGACGTCTTCTACTTACACGACAATGGGCTTGTTGAAGGCCAGTAGGGTGGGCAGGACATCGGGTCCAACGTCCACCATATCGGCATCGATCCACAGCACATAATCGATGTCGCAGCCTAATTCTGCGACAGAATATAGTGTGTACGACCAATTTAGTTCAATTCTGGGATAAATCATGTCAAAATTCTGGGACAAACCATTGTGAATACGACTAATTTAGTCCAATTCTGGGACAGAACGTTGTGCATACGACTAGTTTAGTCCAATTCTGGGACAGAACGTTGTGCATACGACTAGTTTAGTCCAATTCTGGGGTGGAATATTGTGCATACGACTAATTTAGTCCAATTCTGCGGTAGAATATTGTGCATACGACTAATTTAGTCCAATTCTGCGGTAGAATATTGTGCATACGACTAATTTAGTCCAATTCTGGGACAGAATAATGTGCATACGACTAATGTAGTCCAATTCTGGGACAAAAAATTGTGCATACAACTAATTTAGTCCAATTGAACCAGTATGTTGTGCATATGACCAATCTAGTTCAATTTGGGGCAAAATATTGCGCATACGGCCAAGTCAGTATGCTGTAGTAGCATGGGTGTTTGTAGTAGAAACGGTTCCCTGCTCATCCGGGTAAAGACTACCATGTTACTAATTACTGTACTGCAAGCATCGCTCATTCCTATGCACAGATACTACTCGAGCTATTTATAGCTCAGATCTACCATCACTTCGAACGATCTGAACCTGAACAGAGCTATATATAAACCACGGCAAAGAAATTCGCGCAATAGAATACAGTTTACAAACATACACCACAAACCCCTATATAAAACGAATCTGATGGCAACTATGATCAAAACCCTTTCAACCTTACAAGTTAAACACACCTGCGGAGATGAATGTATTACGATACATTGCCAGCATACTACGTCTCAATACTTGAATTTAGCGTACCCCACGAACCCTCAAATAATACAAAGATGAAAGAAAATAATAGACATAACCCCAACTCCCTTTCAATCCTACACGTTAATCATACCTGTGATCACGGAGTATGTTACGATACATTGACAGCATACTACGTCTTAATAATTGTATTTAACATACCCCACAAACCCTCATATAATACAAAAATGAAGGAAAACCATAGACATAGTCTCAAATCCCCTTCAATCTACACGTTAATCATACCTGCGGATGTAATGATATGATACATTGACAGCATACTAGGCCATATTAACTGTATCTAACATACCCCACGAACCCTCATAATATGAAGATAAAGGAAAACAACAGACATAGCCTCAAACCCCTTTCAATTCTACAAGTTAATCATACCTGCTGAGATGCGTGTGTTACGATATATTGACAGCATACTACGTCTTATAAATTGTATTTAACATACCCCACAAACTCTCATATAAAGCAAAGATGAAGGAAAACAATAGACATAGTTTCAAACCCCCTTCAATCCTACACGTAAATCATATCTGCCGAGATGAGTGTGTTCCGATACATTGACAGCATTCTACGTCTTATTAATTGTATTTAACATACCCCACAAACCCTCATACAATGCAAAGATGAAGGAAAACAATAGACATAGTCTCAAACCCCCTTCAATCCTACACGTTAATCATACCTGCCGAGATGAGTGTGTTCCGATACATTGACAGCATACTACGTCTCATCACTTGAATGTTATCGGCGTGGCGATCGGACCCAACACTCACATGGTAGTCTCGGCAGATAGCCCGAATTTTAATGCTGAAATAAAACAAACACACACCCAACATCGAGTGAGCTATGGGTTGTAGTGACAAGCTGGCTCGGATTTTGATGCTGATTAAATACACAAATCATATTTACAAGCAACGAGCGAGGTCACTCCGTGTATACGAGACTTCCATACCCCTCGACACATAGCCTACCAGGGCAAAGTGGACTCCCCACTCCCTCTCAATCATAACCCACAACATAGACTGTCCACCACTGTATATGACTAAAGCTAATAGCACCAATCGTCTACCCTCGCCATTCACTACAGCCAATAATAATACTGATAACATCGGTATATACCACTCAGACGCGTACAACCACACTCCCCCTTGTCACACACGCACATACCCTCCAGGCGTATGACCCATGGCGCGGACCCGCTCACAGAGCTCTGGCTCCGAAATTAACATATGAATGGACATCAGGTCGGAGGGGTGGTGGAAGCTGCCAATCAGAGCAGTGTAGTTGTGTACAGTTCGGTTGTCACCAAACCCCGTGCTATCCTGTGGTAAGATATGATGCGAGATATGGACACGTGGGTAGGTGGGAGAGGGGTGTGTGAAGTGTACGGACGATCAACAGCTTACATAGGAGCGGATAGTACAACAAGGTATTTATGTGGTCATTCTCGGATGAAAAGCATAGTACAATGTGACCATGTTCCTCACTACAATCATTCACTACACTCACTCGCTATACTCACTCACTCATTACACTCACTCACTACACTCCTTTACTCATTATACTCACTCACTACACTCACTACACTCACTCACTCACTCACTCACGACACTCACTCACGACACTCACTCACTCACGACACTCACTCACTACACTCACTCACTCTACTACACTCACTCACTACTACTTCACTCACTCACTTCACTACACTCACTCACTTCACTCACTTCACTCACTTACTACTCACTACTTACACTCACTCACTACTAAATAACTTACTACACTTCACTTCACTCATCACTTCTACTGCTCACTTCACTTCACTCTACTTACTTTTACTTACTACACTCCATCACTACACTTTATTCACTACACTCACTCACTTCACTTCACGCTTCACACTACACTCACTCACTACACTCACTCACTCCACTTCACTTCACTCACACTCACTCACTCACTCACTCACTACACTACACTCACTCACTCACTTCTTCAATACACGGTAAGTGCTAGGCTGAGGAATAAATAAGCGCACATACCTTCATCACAGTGAATACAGCAACACGCTCCGCTGTTCCATTGGGTTTCTGGCTACCACTCCAACTGCAATCTTGTCCATCTTGATAGTAACCTCGCTCCCCAGTCACTTCTGCATGGGCACCTTCTCTGTAGATATTCTCTAATGTATCTGTGACTGTATGCAAAAGGACAGGTAGCATGGTGTGATTTGTACCCTTTTATGACCTACTATGTAGCTGTTAAGAATACTTTTTGATCGTGGCTCGCTTTCTAACGCATTATCAGATAGAGTGGTGTATATATATTTATATATATATATATATATATATATATATATATATATATATATATATATATATATATATATATATATATATATATATATATATATATATATATATATATATATATATATATATATATATGATGATGATATTGTGTGTGATGCGTGTGTGCGTGCGTGTGTGATGACCGTGTGTGTGTGTGTGTGTTGATGACGTGTGCGTGTGTGTATGTGTGTGTGCGTGCGTGCGTGTGTGTGTGTGTGTGTGCGTGTGTGTGTGTACGCATTGATGTGTATGTATGTATGTATGTATGTATGTATGTATATGTATATATGTATTATATATATATATATATATATATATATATATATATATACATGCATGATATATATACTGCATATATATGACTATATATAACAACAATTCAATATGATATACTGACTATATATACATTATATTACTGATTGGGAAAACAATATTCATTGATAAAGCTTGTGACTGTGAGATAGGCGATTCATACTTCTAAAACGGTATCTGGGTTGAACTTATTCTTTTACAGGTTATGATATACTTACATGTGAAGTGATAGAAGCCAACCATCAGCAGCAGAATGAATATAACAAGATGATATACCGAACTCATGATCTTTTTGAGCGGTTTTGGCCGGCTGATCTGTGTTAGCAAGGGTGAATGCATGCTAGCACGAGCATTATTTGACGCATCCATGGTCTTGTGTATTACTGAGTACGAGTGTCTGGATTGGATTCATATCAATCCTTATCAACAAGCTGATTTATTCAGAACACGCAAAGTAAACGATCGTTCTGTTAATCCCCAGAGAAGCACAGCCCAGGTGCCCAACACAGCGCATATTTTAACCGCATTATTGTATCATTACTATTTATTTATTTATCTATTTAAAAAATGAAGTAATCTTTTTCATTTTATGTCGCATCTCTAGCATTTTTCATGATGTAATAGATTCACGGAGTAAGCTGTAAATACCGTAGTGCAGTGTCCACAGTCCACACTCCACACATACACTACAGTGAACACACGACACTGTAAAAATGTACAGTGTGTGACTGTGTGCTCTGTGTAGTGTACTTTTTTTTTTTTTTTAAACAGTTTCACTTTCTAATTTACTGTGACCAGTATGTACTGACTAGTGACTACTGTCCGATTGTCACACTGTCAGTCTGCCTGGATCACTGGCCACTAATCATTATGACAGCTACACGTGCAGTTCGTGCCCCATAAACGATTGTTATTGGTTTCTGCTGCGTAATGCGTTGTTTGGTGTTCACTGTTCCAAACTTCCATGGCTCGCCTTCTTGATACTTGGAGTGGGCTTGTGGAATGTGGATTCTCTACAATCTTTTTTGTTTTGTTTTTGTATTCATTTTTTAACAAAAGATACTTATTGCAAACGACCCAATCACATCACTCCTATGGCAACGTCCATCTCTAAAAAGAATTTAAAAAGCAAACTGCACATGAACTGCTTAGTATAATGTTTTGGATTGGACAATTAAAAATTAATTACAAATGATGGATGTGGCTTTCAGAATCGATTCTAACGATATGCAAGGCAGTAGTGATAAATATGGTAATATATACCAGATAGATTTACTCCGAATTGAAAACAAGATTCTAGAATCGTTTAAAAAAATGGAAAGATTTGAAAACAAAAACATTCTTTTGTGTAAAAAAAAATCAAACGTTAAAATGGACCTGAAATATTTTGCCGGCGTGGTGAATTTTCAGCCGAAAAATGTTCAATTTTCAGAAGACTATTGAAAAATATCATAGCCTTCTGAAAATTAAACAATATGATTTTTTGAAAATATAATATCCAACATGTTGTAAGGCAATGGTCGAATACTTTGATATAGTCTCGTATCAGGTTTATTCAATTGATTTTTTTAAAAAAGCAAACTACTTTACTGCGGTAAAGTGCCACAAGACCATAGTCGTATGACCATTATATGGTTCAATTTTCTACTAGTGTACTTCACTATATGTACCTGACTTTTCACAGTCACTTAAACTACTTTATGACCATTAATGGTTTACTAACTTCTGCTGATGTACTTCACTTACACAGTGAAATCGTACGCTTGTGCTGTGCTGGAATATCTAATACATCATATAAACTCGGTAGTATCTGTTCCATTGCATCTCGATTCAGATAATAAGGAGCTTTAAGTTTGTATCTACAAGCACCTCTCGGACCACAAAGGGCTTCTGATACTTTCGCATAGGGTAGAGGTAGTAGATTACTAGTAAATGTATCTACCTGTCTTTTACATCTCGTACCTGTACGTTTTGATTTTGTAGCAGCCCATCGACCCCTTGACTCAGCATCATCTTTACTGATGCCTCTTCGCTGTGCATATGTGCACGGGCATTTTCTAAAACTATGCGTTCCTATATCTGGTATCTCGCCTTGTGCCTCAAACTCATCAGGATTAGCTATTCTATGAATCGCGTTTCGTGAAACATCAGTATTTATATTATTATCGCGACCAGTATTCTTATTCATTGTAAACATCCAGCCTAACGTGAGCCCCCCTGGCACAAAAGTTCTATTTCGAAGTCGCTCTACCAAATGTGCAACAAGCCCGCTAAGTGCACACATGTAATGATCCATTGATCCTAGAACAACCTGTCGATACACTTGATCACGACTGCGTACATTTTTACTGCGACAAACCTGTATAAGTATATCGTCGGTATGCGTGTCGAGAGCCTTAAGATCTTCGTATTTGAGGCTTGTTGCACCAACTACTATACACACCAACTAAAATGTCCAAGTCCATAACGCACATGTTGATAGGCACGATTTTCTAGATTTATACGTATTATAGAACGGAACTCGTCATACTCTAATGGTCTCTTAGCCTGTGATTCTTTACCCTCACCTCGTACTTCGGCTCTCTCAATCTCCTTTAAGAGTGCATTCAATTCAGGGGACTTTGTTGGATTTTCTTTTAGGTCTACTGTATCCCATTCCATATGATTTCTGGGCACAAAGTATGAGATTGATTGTTTTATATACGCATTGTGGGACGATCATCGGGTCCAGGGGTTTCTCGGTATCTGCAAAGATCAGCCGGCATAATCTGCACAAGCAGTTCAATATCAATATCTTGTAATTGTGCATAACTACTCCAATCTATATCAGGCCTCCAATAAGTCAGGAAGTCTCTCATATTCTTTTCGTACTGCTTAACTAGTTTAGCCTGAACCATGTCTTAACTGTTTATCTCAATAGTTGCAAAGCATGTTTGTTTGTTTGTGTGTTGTTCATATTTA
>LUCW03000039.1:32500-100000 GCA_001586965.3 Sphaeroforma sirkka | reverse complement strand
TGATAATAATATATAGCTCAGAATCATCAAATATTGAGTTTTAGAATTAGGATTCAAATATTCCTGATATGGGTCATCAGAAATATTAACGGTAGAACCGATAAGCTATACCGGGAATCCGCGTGTGAGGGATCACTCAAGTGGAACCTGAGTCTAGTAAATTAGAAAACACAAAGAAAGAGTTCGGTTCTCTCAGACTAAAGACTTTTTCTAGCTGAGATAAGCCTTTCTTGAGAAGAGGTCTATTGTATCCTTTGGCTCGTAACTTTCAGCTACTCTCCATACGCTACAATTACACAAGCTACCACTGCTAAAACAAACTGTAATTGTCTTAAATCTATTTCAATATAGTAGAACTTATAATTATACCATCAAAGTCTACCACTTACTTTGTACAGCAACTAGACTTCTTTCGCGCCCGAACCGAGGTCAATCGAAATTTTATTTTTATTTTACCTTTACTAATGTATGCACACCTGTACACCCCGTTAGCCTATCTTATTTCATTCTGCGTACGGTCTTGTCGATCCTGGTCTCGGATCCGTCAAAAAATTGAACAATTCGAAGGCTTGAAGGGCCAGCATCTTCATCTAACCTTGCAAGCTTTTGCAATCCGCATGCCCACTCGTGATTGTACGGACATCAAGCCCAATTACTGTGAGACAGCAGTCCACGAACAGATCTGTCACGTGTTCTTTGGTACAGCCTGGGATGCCGCAGGATGTTGTGATTTCCATCCGGGGTGTACAGCCCACCGCTGCCGGCTACTCCCATCACTGGGAACTACTCACGACTACATCGTTTCTTGTATTAAACCAACTGCCCGACTTGTTGTCTCATTTGTGATTGCCACAACGACACCAAAGTATTGCGCGGATATGCCCCCTGAGTTGAAACAGAGTCGATATCCATGCTACCTTTTTTTAGTCAGGTACTACCAGCCGCTTTAAGTGGCGCAAGAATCTGCTGAAGCTGATGTCGACGACGTGAATTTTGCAACTTTTCTTAATGTAAGGAACGCTTGACAAGGTGCTACGCTTCTCCTCCGTGACCCCTTCAACATCCAATGACTTGACAGACGCACTGAAAGAGCAATCTGCGCAGACGGCGCACAAAGCCGTTAGCAAATTGTATTAAACACAACGAGCCCTCTAACGTAGGTACTGTGATAAAATCAGCTCTCTGGACTAAACTCTACTACGCTACTGTTACCCTTCCCTGCAATGAAAAGAAGGAAGCATAGGTAGTCAACATGCTTCACCTTGTTGATCGTCGAGGAGGCGGCCCAGTGATGAGACTGCTAGCCCTCGTAATCGATCCGGGACTCCGTAAGCTTATATACCTTGCCATGATCCATTCCCAAGTTTGGTTAACTTGTCTTCGAAGGCTTGCTGTGAATGCAACTGACAAAATTGGTGACTTTATGCGTGAAATATTTCGTGACACGCTCTACGCTCCATTGATGGCCGCAATTTATAAAATCAGCGGACTCCCAGGTGTCTTTGACTGGATCCGCCAAATATTTCTCACGGCGGGTCCCCGGTTCTTTTTCGGGGATGTACCTATGCCCTATGTTTTGGAAGTGAGGCAGCGAGCAACCAATCGTCTCAACAATCGCATTAATAATTTGTCGGCCGGTCGTGGTGCAGGGTTGTCCAACGCGCAAGCTCAGCGCAAGCTCAGCGCCATCGCCAACTCAACAATGTCAACCAGTAAAACCAGCGTGCCAGGACAGACATGACCAAGCTCGACGTATGAGTACGAACGTGTTAGCCCTCGAGGAGGAAACCGCCAGCATACCTCAAAAAGTATGAGTGACGCATCCACAAGTTGCAACGTCAATCTTTACCCGAAGAGGAAGCACTGTCATTCAGAATCGCAGACAAAGGCGCCGAGCGTCAAGGGATAAGTTCTCAATCCCCAATAGTGTACTCTCGGATAATGAGACCAGGGATCCCGCGAAAACATCTATATCGCTCACGGATTTTATGGCGAATAACAGTAGGCAGAGCAAGACGCCCATGGGAAGGAATCTTTATAAAAGTATCGGGCTCATCTGGTAGGGACGCTCAATATTCGGCGACAGAACTATTAGTTCGAACACGAGGCACTACACGACTCTCCGATTAAACAGGTTCTGGGGGAGGGAATAAGTTATACTACGGTAACACCGAATACGATACCCACGCCGACCATGTCTCTACCGACGCCCGAAGCATTTCTGCGGATAGACACATGTTGCGCTTGCCTGAGGAACTTTGTATGGCAGAGGACTTGGCGAGATCAGAGGCTTTGCGAGAGGTGTTAGAGACTCTGCGAGCAACGTTTGTGTCGAGGCCTGTAAGTAAGAACGAATCTTGGCAACCTAGGAATTGGCCAGAATGGGCATCCAGCAGGTATAGTCTTAACAACAACGAAACGTGATGCGAAAGGTGCTTTACTGGAAGCTTAGGGAAATGCGCAATATCTGGTTTGGATGAAGGCTAAAGTCTCCGATGGGGTTTCAAAGTATTGTGCAGCATTTAGGGATCAGATTATCAAAAAGCCAATACAAATCCCAAAACCCAGAATCATCAAATATTGAGTTTTAGAATTAGGATTCAAATATTCTTGATATTAGAGTCATCAGAAATATTAGCGGTAGAACCGGTAAGCTATACCGAAACTCCGCGTGTGAGAGAAACACTCTAGTAGAAGCCTGAGTCTGGTAAATCAGAAAACACAAATAAAGACTCAGTCCGGTTCTCTCAGACTAAAGAATTTCCTAGCTGAGATAACCGTACTTGAGAAGGGAGCAAAGGAGAGGAGCACTCTCGAGCTATTCTAATTGCGAGTAGAGGTAATTAGGTAGTAATTGACTAATTAGGGCGCGAGGAAAGAATATCGGCCTAAGTTCTCGATACGTGGGGGTATAAATATAACCTGATACTGTTGATTGAGCTCATGTCATCTTTCACAAACAAGAGCCGCCAGCAACAACATCTTCCACCTGAGCGTTATATTCGTGACGGCACCCACCTAGCTAATACAAACCGTCGTAGGTCGCGGGAGGAAGCTCAGAACCAACCACAAGTGAACAAGCAAGATGCTCGACACTACGAGAATCAGGCTACCTCGCGACAATCTTCCCTGGCACGCAAGCAGGGAGATTACCGTGCAAGGGCAACCAGTATTCAGCAGAGGCTGGAGAAGACAGTCGAGGATGGACAAGCAGTAACTTCTGACCAGCAGGCGAATGAGGAACAGGCGGGCATTCATGAATATGTAGCGAATGCCGGTTTGTCAGCCAATCTGTGGTCAACAAGCTCTGATTCGACGTTCTGAGACCAACAATCGTCGGTACAGCAACGCCTCGACAGGGAAAGTAAGGTTGCAAACCGCGATAGCAACCTACGTATCCCTTCGGTAAGGCGCCAGCGCTACCGTAGGCGCGACAATAGACCAGGGGTTGTACACGGACAAGGTTCTTCGCAACAATTGACAGGGCTGTTGACCAAGTATCAGTCGTTGCTCGAGCAGTACGACCAACGCTTGCGGCGTACACACCCAGGACAACCACATCCTGTTCAACAGAGCAGTCGCCCACCATCGGAAGCTGAGAACCAGGAGTCCAGCAAGGAATCCCCGAGGATGATATCTAAGCATTTCGTATCAAGGGTCTCGATCGTCAACACCGAGGGTTGGTATATCATTCCCGGGACTCAGATGATCAGTCTTCCGGCAGTGACGTACTAACTCTTAATGAGTTTGTACACAAACAGCAACAAGCTAAACAGAACCCACGCGGTCAGGAAGCACTACGTAACTTACATGAGCGCTTAGGATCTACGATACGGACGAGACAGCGGAATGACACGTTCGAACAAGACGCCCTACGGGAGAATACCTCTCCGCCAGTAAGTAAAGAGAAGGCCCCTGTCCAACCGGTACCCACTCCAGAGAGTATTTTAACAAACTACATGCACGTATGTTAAGATTGTCGGAAGAGCTATGTCTAGCAGTCGTGGAGAACAACTTACCGCGAGCAGAAGCATTGCGTGGCGTGCTGGAACACTGCAGGCTACACACGAGTCTAGGCCGGTTGACAAGCGGGAACCACGTAAACAACGTAGTTGGCCCGGATGGCCTTCGAACAGTTATCACTTACATAATATCATGAAAAGGAATACCTTAAGAATGCACAAATCTTTGGATTCGATGAGGCATGGAGCTTGCAGTGGTTTTATAAAGTGCTGAATCATTATAAGGCGGGACAGTCGACACTCGACTATATCAAGGCTAGCCATCAGCAATTGGTAGCATGGACACCTGAGTTACAGATAACTCAGATATGCTCGCATGAGATCCAAGCAACCGTGGACCCAACCTTCCGCAAGCTCGCCAAGAGACACGTCAAGGTGGCCAACGTACCAATAATGGAACAAATGACTCACTTGGTTGAAACCACCGTTGAGTCCGCGAACGTTGTCAGACGGACGCTGAGTTTCAGCAGCCTTTTGAACCATTGCATAGTACATCTACTAGAAATAACTTGGGTTTAAACACATGCGAGCGCACGCTACAGCTACACCCGAAATGGTAACTATTGGAAACCCGAACTGCTTCAGCTGTTGAGCCCTGACATACAAGAGGCGCAGATACGCACTTCGGCTCGCTTAGTCAATCGCAGACTACAGGGTGGGGAGGGGCCACGAGCTGACTCAACTATTAGCCATTCACAACACAATCAAACAAGGCAGCGCCAAACACAAACCTGGCAGCAACAACCTCAAGCGCCGACAACTACAACATGCATCGGTTGTCATACACAGGCCCCACCAGATCCGCGCCACATCGCGCGATGCCACAGTTATCGAGTATCGACCTAAGAGGGCAGGTGACAGTCGCACGCGATCTCAGAAGCAGGGGCGGCAGTTCCACGATGCAGCAGCGGCTCAACGTATATCCACCGCACACATACCAGGGTCAGGTCAGGGAAACGGCCCGGCCAGACAGGCCCCTGCAGTGACAGTGCCGACGCCTACATAGGTCAACATAATCCCACAGTAGAATGCATAAACACCACCGACGTCAGCTACAGAGACGCATATCAGTCGGCCAACCCTGAACAGTTTGTTTGGACATTGGTACCAGGGGCGCACTGAGAGGTAGGAGTTGTCGGACGCGGATGTAGCTTTGATATTTGTTAGTACGCTTAGTGAAGTAGTGGCGATTAATGACCCAGTACTCACAACGGATAACTGGATCTATATAACTACAATATATAACTACAACTGATTGGGCGCACGACACCAACGACGGTCAACCTTCCGTTGCTGGCAGTGCCGACGCTTCACAGTGAGGGAAAGGTGAAGAAGGTAAGGGTCTGCTTGGTTATGAAAGTAGTTAATGCTCGTATTCCAAGGTGTCTATTCCTAATCCCGAAGGTTAGCAAAATTTTCTCACGGCTACAAAGCCAGAAATCTTACACTGTAGAAATACAGCCTCCGGTCAGTCTAAAATATCAAGATCGATTGAGATAATTCATTGGTTTTTATTGTATTTTAAATAATTTAGTACAAGCTCTGTTTCCAATATTCCAAAGTGTTCTAAATTCACTTTGATGGCTCCAATAGCCTGAGTATTTGGTATGACTCATTTACTTGAACCTATTTGAGACGATAGTAGATGTAAGATAATATGAGCTAAATCTTATAATCTCTGAATTACTACTTACAGGTTTTGGTCCTCCCGCCAATCTCCAAAATCCAATAAGTCTATTTCTTTTTTTAACTTTTCTTCAGATGGAACTTTAATTATATTAGCCAATGTATTAACTTGACTTACGTTATTATGTCTATCTACAAATTAGGCATAAGACATTGAATCGTGTCCAACAGAACTACGCTACACCTATGAAGGAGTTACTGGCGTTAGTGTATTGCTTGACTCACTTTCACGACCACTTCGATTAGCAGCGGTTTACGATCTTTACAGACCACAGGACATTGGTGTACATGAACACACAGGTCAAGCTCAAGCTCAATCCGATGCTACAACGGTGGCACTATATAATTGCTTTTACAATTGCCCATATTCCGGGAGAGGCGAATGTGTTACCAGGTATACTCAGTAGGGTGCATGAAGGTACGGCGGGGATCGATGTGCCGGAGATACTGTACGCAGACTGTTTATTTCTTAATTACTTTAAGCAAGCCCAAAAGATCTTTGGAGCTAACGACATTGACGTATTTGCGGCCCCATGTAATGTACCACTATTTCGATTTTGGACAAAGAATGATCGGAAAAGGGCGTTTGACCATAATTGGTCCTTGATAGATGAATGAATAAACCCACCATGGAAGTTAATACATAAGATGCTTCGTAAGATAAGAGCAGATGGAGAGAGTGCCACGGTGTGCCTTCCGTGGGTGCAGCGAGCGCCATGATTTGACCTTACACAGTTACTTCAGGCTGAACTGGTGTTAGCGCCTCGTATTCCATATATTTTTTTGAAGTACGCTAAGTATGCGTGTGGGAAGACACCTTGGGGTCACGTGGATTTGAGCTGGATCCGCATTTCTCACATCGACTCGGATATGCAGAGCCACGTCACATACCATACACCGATGCTTAGACACGGTGCGAGATTTGTCTGTAGCCATGGCCAACACAGAAGGATAATCAGCGTTGGCACCGAACAACTGCGACGGACACAACTGACGCAGGCCCAGCACGAAAAAAAGCCACCATAGGGCGGCAGACACAGTTTAACAACTACAGAACAATGGACATATGTGGTCTGGGACATCGGAGCTAGCAACGGAAGTTAAACGACAGTGTGGAGTATGCCTAGGTCAAGATACGCTACCAAAGGTTTCCACTCAATAACCAGAACTGATGCACGGTACCCTTGGGATCACATCCAAGTGGATTATATCCCAATGCTGATCATATCCCGTAAGAAGAATAAGTTTATCCTATACGTACTATATGTAGCCACGGGCTTTTCAATCCTTCGCGCCACCCCGGACAAGACCAAAGAGACCTACGTGCAAACATTGATAAAGATTTCTGGTGAACACAAATTTCCACGCATGATACTATCACCCACAGATGTTGAAAGCGGTGGAGCGTCGCCACAAGGTCATCACACATTCAATTCGGATGTGTTGCGAGGCGATATCACAGGCATGGAACGAACGCCCTCCTTTTACAATGCTATACCAAAACCTTCTCATCTCGTGTGGACACAAGAGTGTTCCCTTTAGTGTATATTTCGGTCGACAAAACGTCCCTTTCACTGATTTCACCGACGCTACACCCGAAGCTCAACCTGTTACATATATATATATATATATATATATATATATATATATATATATATATATATATATATATATATATATATATATATATATATATATATATATATATATATATATATATATATATATATATGCTTCCAGTGTGTATAAGTTTTCCTGCATGCTTATCGTGTATTTTTGATCAACGATACATGATACAACGTTTTAGACTAATTGCAGGATACGATCCTTCCTATGCTGCATAAGATCCAAACAACTTGACAAAGACCTTTGATCGCCTACATGCCCACAATCTGGTGCACTTCGATGAAGGAGATATCGTGATGGCAAAGTCTGAGCGTACATTGTTCGGCCTATACATTGTGAAGACTAGAGTGGGCTAAGGTTACGAGCCGACAAACAAAGACTGGTGGACTCTACGGGTAGAACTCTTCCGGTTAGTGCACCGTAGTACGGACCCACCGCTTGACGATGCGTTATGGCAAGAGGGCAGGTCCGAGATTAGAGACATCATCAGACACAGCACAAATGATGACGGGTAAACTTAGATACCTGGTATGATGGTACGAGAGCGAGCCAACATGGGAAAGAGCGGAGGCATTTGACGATGCCAATGGTATTGTGGAGACCACAAAGACTCTCAGACGAGCATGCGTAAACGACGCCGTGACCAGATTTAGCACTTTTTTGTACATAGTTATATACATCGAGAACGACAGGTTGCTCGAGACGTTACTTCGGGTCCTCTAGCGCCAGCACACTGCTCTAGCTCTCTGCGGAAAATATCAGCACTCCTGCGTTTTCTTTTCTCTAATCTGGCACACTACGAGTGCTTCACCTTTTTTTTTTTTTTTTTTTTTTTGGGGGGGGGGGGGGGGTCGGAATACCCTACTAATTCGATTAATGTTGGTTATTATTTTTAGGATCTGTAAACTTGGTTTATCCGATATGATCGGAAAAGCACATACAAGTTTGGGTTCATGTATTATTATTAGGATTGTTAATAAAGGAATGATGTCTCCCTTTGCATGAGGGGAGTACGTTTAGATACAGTTATACGCGACTTACAACAAGCTGTCCATGTTCGAACCCACGAAAGACAGACTTACTTAATGATGCTGACATATCTTTGAGCCGTAGTGTCAGGGTATCATTGATTTGGTTGAGCTGCTCATGTCCGAACCCACGAAAGATACGTATTTCTGTCACGTGTTTAATGTTTTTCTTCACGAAATAACCTTTTGTATCTTCTGACAGATAAATCTATACAAATCATAGCTTAGGGGTGAATAGTATTGTTACAAGGGGCAATATATGGGCTATATTCTAATTAGTTGGGTATATTAATAAATTGATTAGAGTATAGTTAATGAATACTATGGTACAAAGTAAGTACTGTTCTAGTCTCTTTCCTACCAGAGAGTAATGCCTTAGTATATGTTATGGGTAGATGAGTATTCCTTATTATAGGCATACTTGCTGATTTCACTGGAGTCGTCACTATTCTAAGCTCGCGGACTACGTTGACAGGTGACCTGTGGGGAAGCCGAAGGGATTCCTTTTTAAATACCCTTAGTTCTCTCCCACTGATGAAGACTGCCGTACAGGCCATTGATTTTCTTATGTATACTTCCTAGTAGGGGGTGTTAGTTTCCCAGGGGAGACTAAGCTGACGGACTACGGTATCTGTGGTGACCACACCTTTGGACTCGATCCCCAGATACTTCCCACAAATCAAATCCATCGGCCCCAACAAATGCCAGCAATGCCGCCGCCCCCAGACCAACGCCTCCCCTCCCATGGATATAACCGATATCGCCATCGACTGTATCACCTACGCAACAAATCCCGCGCGCGACTATTCCAAGAAAGCACGTGCCGCCATGGAATCTGAGACACAGTCAGAAGAGGAGTGGAACGACGTCTGTCTAGGCATAACTAAGGCATACGACAAGGTCGCTCTCCCACGCCTATGGATGCTTCTGCGCCACGCTGGAATGCCCGAAAACGAGATCAACTGCCTCCGCGCGCTTTTTGGGAGCGTCCCTACCCGAGTGATATACCGCGGCACGCTCTTGTCTCTATTCCATAGAACGAATGGCAATATGGAATCTCTGGTTGTAGCATTGTCACTGGGTATCGCCTCTTTCCGCGCTTATGGCTTCCATGGCTTCAGCTTGCGACACCCCCGCAACCGACTGGTGATGTTCAGAACATTCATCCTATCCACGGCTACATATGGGCTGAACATTATTTCTTGGGCTTCGCCTATATGGAAAGATGCGTTGGATCCCCTGTTCGAGCGCTTTAACTCAGCACTCATCCAAGCAGCAACCATCATCACGGGCACTAAATACCCTCGGTTTCCCAAACATCAAACAAACTTACTTCACTTTTGCGGCCTGTTCCCCGCGCGACCATTCGCGGACTACCTCGTAGGTTGCCTGGGAATACAACTCGACTCAATGGCCCTCACAAATCCACTTACTCCTCTGACGCAACCCGCCTGGGCCCACGACAAACCATCACTGCTCTTCCCGTACAGTATCTATGCTCACCTGAAAACTGTACACAAAACCCGGGCGGGCATACACCCGACCATGTAGCCCTCCGCCAACGCTGTGACGACATCAGGAAGAACTCAACAAAACGTTGGTCCAACAAGGAGATCGCGGCAATGGCCCGGCGCCAATACTACTACCAACTGGTTATGGGTAAACCGCCAACCTTAAACCGAGACACAGCCAGACACGACAGCTTCAATCGTTGCTTCGAGTCTACACCAATCCGGCTCTGTGCTATGATTGTAACGAATACGTACATGTTCACATTGCTCGACTACCGCACCGACGGCTGTCTCTGCCCTGTCTGCCCCGGTAGCCACAAGTTCACTACCAGCCACTTTAACTGCATCCAACAACTGATTCGACGCATCCTGGTAGGTCCAAAACTGCCGCCCATTGGCCCTGACCTCCTTCAGCAATTACAGGAGTGCCACGACTTCCACGGTATCTGGACCCTCCACGAACACCTTGGATCTTTTATCCAGCATGTTGAAGAACCACCATACCCTCACCCGTTCCTGACACACCAACAGATGTTCCCCATACCCCGGCTATTCACGCTGTTGAAGTACTACTTCCAAATTTCGGTTTAACCCAAATCATCGCGCTTGTTGGTTCCGCCTATGGTACTTCCGATCCAGGCCAGCCAACACATACCGAATTCATCCGTGGTCTGGTGAGGCATTGGTTTACCCCCATCCTCGCTCCTCGACCGGATTATGACGGATAACCTGGTCCTTCTCGATAATTCATACTCTGCACTAACCCATTCCGCGGCACTATACGGCACAGACCCGATCCGTACCACAGAGGTGGGTACTCTACTTAGTAGGTTAGCAAGCGAATAAATGGAACATTCGATAGTAACAGTGTTTTGTCAACACCGGCCCGAATTGACTCAGCGCATATCTTCCATTGTCGACTCACTTGGCCCAAGCTTCAAATGAGATTTTACTGACCACTTTTTCCCATCAATCTTTCCTGAACCACTACAGCGACTATGAGAGCCATACCATATGTTCATACATTGTAACAAACATGCTTGTCATTTTTGAAATAAATAATATTATTCCTATTTCTGATTATATTTTTTCTTTACTTAACTACTTGAGTACAATCTCAAACCCAGTTAGGTCAGCTATTCTCTAGTCGTATGCCCTAACTCTATAGACCATCTACCTTTAGTAATCTTCTACTGGGGTGCAGGACTATGACTCCTTATCATCTTTCAGAGATACTCTGACTAGACCCCTGGTAACTTCTACGGTGGTATTCTAGTGACTAGTGTCATACAAGTGTCTGTGATTAGTATTTTATCTGACCTACACTGCTAGTTATTCGTAGATCTAAAACGATTCTGTCTCTCTTTTGTGAGCTAGCACACAAATCAACAATCTGAGCCCCCTTCTTACATTTGCTTAATACTGTGATTACGATAAATACACGTCGTTACAGAGCTCGACAGTAGTTCAGATGCAGTATCAGTCTTGGATGAAGATATGAACTAAGAAATATATCAATATGTATTTAATAGGACACTATTTAAGGATCTGAACTGAGGAAAGGCAACTTACCATTTATCGGTTGTCATCCACCCTGAGTACGTATCTCTATAGCTATAGTTATCCCACTCCTCTGACGACACACAACTCAGGGCACCGTATTTTTCTCTGAATCTATCTGTTTTGATCATCGTAGCCATAACGACCATCTCTCAACTATTTTTACTCTCGTCTATCGTTTCAGACTCGTAGCCTCCACTAGAAACTATTGATTGAGTTGGTTGTTCGGGCATCTGTCTCATCGACTATTACACTGGACAGCTATCTATTGATCACAGTAAACCAGGATTGTTTACCAAGCATAAAACACGTTCAAACACCGGAGGCTCAACAAGATTTATCCCAGTATCAACCAAGGAGAGAATCTACACTCAGAGAAGGACACAGAAATATTACAGATGGAGATTAATCTCGGAGCCGAAGTGCCGGGAGTACGGAAACATCATTATAGAAAATCTCTGATGGGCATAAGGGCATCCCTCTGTCTTTAGTGTCCTGAGAGTGTAAAAGTCTATGTGGCTATATGGTGAATCTAAGATACTTATTGTACTTCAGGTCCATAGAAAGTCATGTCTTTCTGCCCATAAAGCGTCTTACAAATTTGTAAAAGTGACCCCCTGGATAGTGAAAGCATTTTTGGTAGTGTAGAAATACGGCCTCCGGTCAGTCTAAAATATCAAGATCGATTGAGATAATTCATTGGTTTTTATTGTATTTTAAATAATTTAGTACAAGCTCTGTTTCCAATATTCCAAAGTGTTCTAAATTCACTTTGATGGCTCCAATAGCCTGAGTATTTGGTATGACTCATCTACTTGGACCTATTTGAGACATTAGTAGATGTAGGATATTATAAACTAAATTTTATAATCTCCGAACTACTACTTATAGATTTTGGTCCTCCCGCCAATCTCCAAAATCCAATAAGTCTTTTTCTTTTTTTAACTTTTCTTCAGATGGAACTTTATTTATATCAGCTAATGTATTAACGTGACTTACGTTATTATGTCTATTTACAAATTAGGCAAGTGGTCATGAACACTTAGTACTTCTAGTGAAAATTATTCAATAAAGAACAGCTAGAGGTACGCCCTGTGTGATCGAGGATATTTAGGCTCTTAACAAGAGGCAGTCCCGATCATTCTTACACAAGCTACCACTGCTAAATCCTAACTGACTAAATTGTATTTTAGTTTATTATAGTTTGAAACCTAGTAATTTCCATCGAAGTTTACATATTTTTCAGTTATTTAGTAGTTACAGTAGTGTACTGCTTCTAGACTGTCTGACATCGATTTACTATCCAGCAAATACTATGGCTAAGGGTACTTCTAAAGGCAAGGGAGCCGCTAGCTCTAAGCCTGCTAAGCCTGCCGAGGTTCCTGAGGTCCCTGTGGAAACACCTAGCCTGTCTGGAGTTGAGCCTGCCGAGGAAAATGTTGGGGAAGCAAATTCTGAGGTTGGTACAGAGGATTATTCTGAGGATGACTCGTCGGATCCTAAAGCCTTGGAAGAAGAGGTATCTACTACCGCGGAAAGGCTCGCCAGTGTCCGTGTATCACCTAGGAGTGAAGCTCGGGACCCCAGCTTGCCCCCCCTGACCACGTGCCGTCAAATATTGGGGATAAACGTCGAAAGGCTGGAAAATTCGTGGATACGAATGTCGGGGGGCATTATAACTCCACATCTAAAGGACACTCCAGCACAAATCCGGAGTGAAAAGGAAGTATTGGACCTGTCCGAAAATTTCGGTTTCGCCATCGATGGAGAAGCCATTCCATTCAGCTCAAATCTTGGGGCCGAAGCTGAGGACGCCATAACTCGACAACGAGTGGTTGGATCCTCTCAATCTCGACGCTAATTGAACCGCACTGAAGCGCTCTTGAAGGAGCTAGCGGCAGCAGCAGTTGTGGACCCCTCTATCGTGTCCCACTTGGCTGATATTCTTCCTATACCGAAGAAGAAGAAAAAAAAATTCGGGCCGAGTTTCGAACCCGAGACCTACTGGTTTACCAGCCAGTATGTTTACCACTAAGCCAGTTACCACTGGCGAGAGAAAAAATATTTCAAAATTTAATCTCTATAGCTCTGATGCTACCATTGACCATCCTCTTGACAAACCTAACCCTGTCAGAGGATATGATCGTATGGAACTCGATGAGGCTTACCATCCTCGTAATATCGACCCTCATTTGCCAACTAACCCTGGTAATCACGATTTTGGCAATCACTACACCAGTACCTCGTTAGAGAGTTCCCGCTCTAATCCTGAGGATGAGGAAGCGAGAACCAGACATACTCGTCTCAGGCTATTACGCTCTGGTATGCAAGTCCTTGAGGACCGTCTATTGAATAACTCTGACCTTGACGATAGGAAAGCGGATAACATTCGCTATCTAATCGATAACAAGAGAAAGGAAATAGACACCATCTTGGCACTAGCAGCCCGTAGCACTGAGCATGAGCCTCGTGAACACTTAGAACCAAGCTTTATAAAGCAGCTAGGTAACGCGCAGGCTGAGGTCGATTTCTCTACTAATGAGAGTACAGTGGAGACACTGAAGGCCTTCGACCAACTTAAGGAGTCTGCCAGCCTTAAGGATAAGCAGATGATGAATGCCTTTATTCATTTCTGTGAGCCAGGTGAATGGCGAACTATCTTGAAGCTCATGAGCCCAACTGGAAAGCCCTACCCTGGCACCAGTTGCGTGATAATATACTTAACACCTTTTTTGAAGATGCACGTGACCGTGAACTTCTAGAGTCTCGCAAGTTCTTTGCAAACGATACCACTATTCGAGGTGCTCTAGCTCATATGACACATATGAATACTCGGATGGGTGGTCGTACCTGTACTGGCGAATATTTATTAATTTGTCAGATGATGGAGACTCTGGGAGCTAACCTCTTTAAGAAAGTCAATGATGACATCATCGCCTATGGTGATTTGCGATCTATGCCTTGGTCTGTCTTTGAGAAGATAGTACACAAGCGTACCAATTCCTCTACTAGAGTACTTAGTACCACGAGCTACACCCAGCCCACTAAGCGAAACGCAGTAGAGACTAATACTGCGCGTAGTACTAAGAAACCTCGCACTACTACTGGAGGGGGGTACTGGCTCTACTTCTACCGAACCGAAAGGTGATAAGAAGGTGAGAGCGCCTTGCAAGAAGTGTGGTTACAACCTCACAAAACGTAATGGCAAGTGGAATGGTAGACACGACCCTGTTAAGTGTGCACCAGGCAAGCCAGATTTTGGACACTATATGAAAGAGTGTACTACTTGCAAGGGTACTAACGGTTGGCACAAAGAGGATTGCAAGGACTTACCGGACGTCCAAGTTAAGCACTGACAGTACCATATGTACGCACTAGAGCAAGATTATGAGAAAATGTTCAATAAAATCTATACCAAAGGAGATGAACGTATCTTTCAAACAGTTTTCGTAAATGGAGAAAAAGTTATGGCACTATTTGATCCAGGGGCTGAAGTCTCTGCTATCTCACGCCGAGTAGCCTACGCTACAGATATGGCTGTCCATAACGAAACAACTGATTTAATATTGGGAAATGGCAAAGTTACTACTTGCGAACAAGCCATTGACTATGCACACATAATGCTGTCAGATAGAAGAGAAGTGAAGACTCACCTAATCGTTACTGACATGTCTCAGAAATACGATTTAATTATAGGTATGACTGATCTTCTCAGTTTAGGTATAACACTCACTGGTCTGCCTAATGGGCTAGACCCGAATAAAGATCAGTCAGATGATAATATGTTAAAGATACCTAAACCTCCGGAAGGTGAAGCAAAGGATATGATTCCGCACTTCACCGATATAATTATGGACTTAATTATACAAAACAGGAAGATTGCAATAACTGACTGGTGTATGTTTAAGTTCTCTAATGGGTACGTTAGACTTGACTTAACAAACGTCGACTTCTCTAAGTTAAAGTGTCCTTCACATAACTACGTGAGTTGGAGACACAAAGACGTTGTCAAAACCCAAATCGAGGATTGGTTAAAACAGGGTCTAATTGAAATCAATTATGATGCAACCCCAGTTAACTTAGCTCTCTTAGCGGTCGATCAATATAGATCTGATGGAACGTTTAGTAAAACAAGAGTAGTACTAGACCTGTCGCCAATCAACAACCTAATTCCGCAACATAGTTTTCCCTTACCTAAGATAAGCGAGATACTACGCAAAATGGAGGGTGCGACTATCTTTTCCAAGATAGACTTAAAAGCTGCATTCCATCAACTACAAATATATCAGCCTCATAGGAAATACTTTTCCTTTACTTGGCAAGGTAAGAAGTACCAGTTTAAAGGTGCCCCTAAAGGCTTACACATGTTACCTTCTTTCCGACAACGAGTGGTTGGATCCTCTCAATCTCGACGCTAATTGAACCGCACTGAAGCGCTCTTGAAGGAGCTAGCGGCAGCAGCAGTTGTGGACCCCTCTATCGTGTCCCACTTGGCTGATATTCTTCCTATACCGAAGAAGAAGAAAAAAAATTCGGGCCGAGTTTCGAACCCGAGACCTACTGGTTTACCAGCCAGTATGTTTACCACTAAGCCAGTTACCACTGGCGAGAGAGAAAATATTTCAAAATTTAATCTCTATAGCTCTGATGCTACCATTGACCATCCTCTTGACAAACCTAACCCTGTCAGAGGATATGATCGTATGGAACTCGATGAGGCTTACCATCCTCGTAATATCGACCCTCATTTGCCAACTAACCCTGGTAATCACGATTTTGGCAATCACTACACCAGTACCTCGTTAGAGAGTTCCCGCTCTAATCCTGAGGATGAGGAAGCGAGAACCAGACATACTCGTCTCAGGCTATTACGCTCTGGTATGCAAGTCCTTGAGGACCGTCTATTGAATAACTCTGACCTTGACGATAGGAAAGCGGATAACATTCGCTATCTAATCGATAACAAGAGAAAGGAAATAGACACCATCTTGGCACTAGCAGCCCGTAGCACTGAGCATGAGCCTCGTGAACACTTAGAACCAAGCTTTATAAAGCAGCTAGGTAACGCGCAGGCTGAGGTCGATTTCTCTACTAATGAGAGTACAGTGGAGACACTGAAGGCCTTCGACCAACTTAAGGAGTCTGCCAGCCTTAAGGATAAGCAGATGATGAATGCCTTTATTCATTTCTGTGAGCCAGGTGAATGGCGAACTATCTTGAAGGCTCATGAGCCCAACTGGAAAGCCCTACCCTGGCACCAGTTGCGTGATAATATACTTAACACCTTTTTTGAAGATGCACGTGACCGTGAACTTCTAGAGTCTCGCAAGTTCTTTGCAAACGATACCACTATTCGAGGTGCTCTAGCTCATATGACACATATGAATACTCGGATGGGTGGTCGTACCTGTACTGGCGAATATTTATTAATTTGTCAGATGATGGAGACTCTGGGAGCTAACCTCTTTAAGAAAGTCAATGATGACATCATCGCCTATGGTGATTTGCGATCTATGCCTTGGTCTGTCTTTGAGAAGATAGTACACAAGCGTACCAATTCCTCTACTAGAGTACTTAGTACCACGAGCTACACCCAGCCCACTAAGCGAAACGCAGTAGAGACTAATACTGCGCGTAGTACTAAGAAACCTCGCACTACTACTGGAGGGGTACTGGCTCTACTTCTACCGAACCGAAAGGTGATAAGAAGGTGAGAGCGCCTTGCAAGAAGTGTGGTTACAACCTCACAAAACGTAATGGCAAGTGGAATGGTAGACACGACCCTGTTAAGTGTGCACCAGGCAAGCCAGATTTTGGACACTATATGAAAGAGTGTACTACTTGCAAGGGTACTAACGGTTGGCACAAAGAGGATTGCAAGGACTTACCGGACGTCCAAGTTAAGCACTGACAGTACCATATGTACGCACTAGAGCAAGATTATGAGAAAATGTTCAATAAAATCTATACCAAAGGAGATGAACGTATCTCTCAAACAGTTTTCGTAAATGGAGAAAAAGTTATGGCACTATTTGATCCAGGGGCTGAAGTCTCTGCTATCTCACGCCGAGTAGCCTACGCTACAGATATGGCTGTCCATAACGAAACAACTGATTTAATATTGGGAAATGGCAAAGTTACTACTTGCGAACAAGCCATTGACTATGCACACATAATGCTGTCAGATAGAAGAGAAGTGAAGACTCACCTAATCGTTACTGACATGTCTCAGAAATACGATTTAATTATAGGTATGACTGATCTTCTCAGTTTAGGTATAACACTCACTGGTCTGCCTAATGGGCTAGACCCGAATAAAGATCAGTCAGATGATAATATGTTAAAGATACCTAAACCTCCGGAAGGTGAAGCAAAGGATATGATTCCGCACTTCACCGATATAATTATGGACTTAATTATACAAAACAGGAAGATTGCAATAACTGACTGGTGTATGTTTAAGTTCTCTAATGGGTACGTTAGACTTGACTTAACAAACGTCGACTTCTCTAAGTTAAAGTGTCCTTCACATAACTACGTGAGTTGGAGACACAAAGACGTTGTCAAAACCCAAATCGAGGATTGGTTAAAACAGGGTCTAATTGAAATCAATTATGATGCAACCCCAGTTAACTTAGCTCTCTTAGCGGTCGATCAATATAGATCTGATGGAACGTTTAGTAAAACAAGAGTAGTACTAGACCTGTCGCCAATCAACAACCTAATTCCGCAACATAGTTTTCCCTTACCTAAGATAAGCGAGATACTACGCAAAATGGAGGGTGCGACTATCTTTTCCAAGATAGACTTAAAAGCTGCATTCCATCAACTACAAATATATCAGCCTCATAGGAAATACTTTTCCTTTACTTGGCAAGGTAAGAAGTACCAGTTTAAAGGTGCCCCTAAAGGCTTACACATGTTACCTTCTTTCTTCCAACAAGTTATGATGGAACTATTTGCGGACCTGTCGGATAACGTATCAGTATATTTAGATGATATAGTTATTTTTACAAAGACAGCACATGAACATGCTAAACTCGTTAAAGAAGTCTTAAAGCGACTTAATCATGCTAAACTTAAGATTAACGAAGACAAGTGTTCTTTTGCTAAAGATACTATACACTTACTTGGCTACAAAGTATCTGCAGCAGGGGTAGAAATTGATCGTGGCAAGAAACAGTTTCTGTTGGATTTATCAACACTAATTACTGGAAGAGATGTGAACTCTGTGTGTGGGTTTGTTAACTTCTTCTCGGATTCGGTACCGCATCTTTCTCATTACTTAAAGCCTTTCAGTCACCTACGGCTGCACAAAGGACCTTTGGGAAAGCTTTGGACTAAAGAATGTGATGATGCATTTAAACTAGTCAAAAGTAAAGTAATGGACGCACCCATCATGCAGTACCCTGTGGATGGTGTCCCATTCCAAGTAGCAACCGACGCTTCAGATCGAGCGGTAGGTGGAGTGCTTTACCAAACGATAAATGGTAAACCGCGCTACATACAATTCTTTAGCAAGAGTTATAATGAGAGTCAACGGAATTACCCTACCGTTAAACAAGAGCTCCTTGCTATAGTTACTGCGCTAAGACAGTTTAAAGACTACCTTTATGGAAGTTACTTTACTGTCGCCTGTGATCAAAAGTCTTTAACATACTTAAAAGATATGAACCCTGATTCACAGTTGGTGAGCCGCTGGCATGACATTATTGCCAAGTTTGCTTTTAATATAACACACATACATAACCATCTTCCTGACATGCTCTCTCGACTTGTGCCCGACTACCAGAAAACAGTCAAGGAGTTATTAGCAACCGATTGGATGCTAAATAAGAAATGGTTTAACCTCGCTCAATCACGATGGGGTCCATTTACTGTTGATATGTTCGCCGCAGAACATAACAAACAGGTTTCTGAATATAGGTCGTTGATTCATCCTAAAGGTGATGCATTTCAGCTTGACTTATCAAAGCATAATGCGTGGGCTAACCCACCTTGTCAACTTATCGCACAGTTGTTAAATTATGTTAATATTACTAAATCTACCATTACGCTGTGTTGTCCCTTACGTAACTCCGACCCATGGATACGTGATTTAATTAATATGATTCAAGACGAACCTATTTATGTCGACCGTGAAACCGACACGTTCTTGTATCAGGGATCCTATTCTATTAAGAAGACGCCTTGGAAACACACCATTGTTTGTCGCATCGGTCCTGCAGGTACCACTAAGTGGAAACCCCCAACCGAATTCTTAGCTAAACTAGAGGAGTCTAAAGAGTTTGAACAAAAGCTCAAGACTCGTACAACACATGCACCCAACAAGATTGCAGTCGAGGTAATGCCGATTGAAACGGCATTAGATCGTAAAAACACGGAACTAGCTAAGGCCATGGATCAAAGACTCAAAACTCTAAGAGAACCTGAAGCTCGCACTCAACTACTTAAAGCGCTGCTTAAAGAACAGCCAGGAGTTGCGAAACAACTGAAGAAGATACTTCAACAATCCAATGTTGTCAATTATGTATCTCAGGAGTCTACCCCTCCTGATACTGAGGTTGCCCTTTCCAACAGGACTATGGTTCATTCAGCCAGCGTTACACAGAATCTGACTGACTTAGAGGAGCTCGAAAGTAGAGTTAAAATTATACATAATTTAACGCATCGAGCATATGAGCATACTTATAAAATGGCTATTCGTGCAGGGCTTGATCACCCGGCGCTGAAAGAAACCATACGTGAAGTATACCGACGCTGTACTGATTGTGAAAAGAACCAGATCAAGCGATACGGTTGGGCACCCCTAAAAAAGTGTGACAGAAGACCAACCGATGCGCCGAGTCATAGTCGATTTGGTTAAACTCCCGCGATCCAAGCATACTGGCGATGTATATATCTGTCATTTCTTATGTGTGGCTTCGGGCTATAACTGCTTTATGCAATACCGAACAAACGTCCACAAACAGTGGCAGAATTATGCTATCACGTCTTCAATGACTTCGGTTTCCCCCGAGTACTATGTTCTGATAACGGTAGTGAGTTTTGTACCGACGTAATGGAGGCACTTATACTCGTATCAGGCATGACCCATAGGCGTGGTGTTCCTTACAAACCTCAAACGCAGGGTGCAAATGAGACACGTCATAGAGAACTTAAGAAACTCTTGCGTACCGCACTAGACGACGTTGAGGATATGTGGCCTTATCATTTGAAATGGGTTCAGACTCAAATGAATAACTGCATGAATCCTCAAACTGGAACACTCCCGTTTCACTATTTCTTTGGCCGCTATAGTGAATTACAAGCAACGTTTGATAAAACTGCGCCCGAGAAACACGCTACCCCGTGGCTACAAAAGATCGAGCATATGCAGAACGTTGTTTACCCCTGTTTACTCGAGCACAAGAATCGCGTCCTACTTAAAGCGTATGACCGATGGAATAACACTAAGAACATTGTTCAGTTCAAAGTCGGCGATTACGTTAACATTATAAATCGAAACGCCAACGTTACCGAACTCTCTTCTAAGACGATAGGACCTTTTGTTATTTCCTACCATGATGAGAAGAGTGATACTTACGAAGTGAATAACATTGATGGTACTAGCGCAACCAATCTAGGCACTCACCGTATCCCTACCTCCGAACTCTCATTCGCTCGCTCATTTGATTCTGATGTACCAGTTATGGAGTCACAAGTCAAAGATATAATTGACAAAACATCTGAAGACGGTTACACTTACTACAAGACCCGTTTCATGGATGGGACAGTAGCTTGGCTAACCTCCGATGCATTTCGTGAATCTCGCGACTTTCTTCGTATCTTTAATAAGAAATGGAATAAGCGTTTACATAAGAACACACGAGATAAACGAAAAGGGTTTCCTCAGGTGACTACAAACCCTGACGGATCTAAAATTCCCTATTTGCCACCTACTTCCTACGTGACTAAACTTTCTGATCTGCTTACCAACAGTGTAGAAAATTGTTCAAACTTACTTACTAATGAAGAACAGCCTTTGGCTATTACCTTACCAAATAATAAACGTAAGACGCCTACATCGGAAATGGTTACTGGACCAAATACTAAACGACATAGAGTACAACATGAGTCTTGAACTCGTACATATAAGCACATACTTACTCGATAAGTCATGACCGAAACCGTTTTTACTTTGGTTTTCGCTTTACCAACTAGATCGTATCTTAACGTACGTTCGTAGTTCTAAAAGCTACTGGGGGCTATGTAGAAATACGGCCTCCGGTCAGTCTAAAATATCAAGATCGATTGAGATAATACATTGGTTTCTATTGTATTTTAAATAATTTAGTACAAGCTCTTTTTCCAATATTCCAAAGTGTTCTAAATTCACTTTGATGGCTACAATAGCCTGAGTATTTGGTATGACTCATCTACTTGTACCTATTTGAGACATTAGTAGATGTAGGATATTATAAACTGAATTTTATAATCTCCGAACTACTACTTATAAATTTTGGTCCTCCCGCCAATCTCCAAAATCCAATAAGTCTTTTTCTTTTTTTAACTTTTCTTCAGATGGAACTTTATTTATATCAGCTAATGTATTAACGTGACTTACGTTATTATGTCTATTTACAAATTAGGCAAGTGGTCATGAACACTTAGTACTTCTAGTGAAAATTATTCAATAAAGGACAGCTAGAGGTACGCCCTGTGTGATCGAGGATATTTAGGCTCTTAACAAGAGGCAGTCCCGATCATTCTTACACAAGCTACCACTGCTAGATCCTAACTGCCTAAATTGTATTTTAGTTTATTATAGTTTGAAACCTAGTAATTTCCATCGAAGTTTACAGTAGTGTGTTTGAGTCTATGTGCAAAGGGGTCAATCTGTTCCACAGGTGTCAATGTGTGTCCAGCGCAAAGACAAAGAATAAGTATACCAATAACCAACGAGTAGTAAATCATGTATTCGCCATTCTTCTAGCGAAGATATAAAATCTAAATTTATGTTCACATTATGTCGAAGGTCTACGTGCTCCTTTTAGATTAGAGAGTATAAGAAGGTACATAATGCCTGAATCAGTTCCCTCTCTGACAAAGAGGATGTTATCACCCAATCTGTTGGTAGAAATGTACGGGTAATGGATAAGCACTGACAGTAATAGATCATCCACAGATAACCATATACTCTACCTCATATTACGGATGTGGTCGATGGATTTAAGAAACGGACGGACAGCTATTTACAATTAAACTTGGCTACAAAAACCAAGGCTGAGACTCACAAATATTCGCATGGGGTGGTAGTCGTGGCTACAGGATCGTAGGATAAGGTAATGTACGTGATGGAGACCATTTCACCATCTGCGATAGTCTAGGGGAATGGGATAGTGTCTACAACCCAGTCCAGTATATCTATGGTAGGGACAGGAACGTCTTCGAATAACTCATCCGCTTCGTCGATCAGGACCAACTCGCTACTATACTTACTGTAGTCCAAGACCTCACTGCTATGAATACACTTCTGGACGAGTCTGTTAATTGTCAAGAGAAGCAAGTCGGTGTACTTACAATGCAGTTGTCTCTTGGAATTACCCCATGCCGCTCTTTTAACAAGGTACTCGAGGGAATCCAAAAAAAATCTCTGGGGAATATTCCGAAACTCTCATCGAGTCAAAGTTTTCGATTTCAAGAAAACTAATCGTTCGCCAACTACAACGTCCAATGGCAACAATGTTTTCGGTCTCAATAAGGACAGAGTCGCCACCATCAAGAGCAAACACGAGAGATTCCACTCGCAAGCTGACTTCTTGCAAGCTTTGAAGTTCTTGAGACCCCTACTTTCCGTGAAGACACCTCCGCTATTGTGAACCATATTAATATATGGTTTAATGGTCAAACTCTCTAACACAATGCGCCCTGAGGCACTTGCCACAGTTAAAAAAGACAACAGCTTCTCAATATTGACCAAACTCATCTCTGTCTCATGTAGGCGGTCTCGAGACTGTCACGCAATTCCTATCGAACTCTGCCACCCGACAAACAGCAGATACGAGTTCTGCTTCCAATAATGCCACTACTGCGCCTGTCGCGAAACTCCCTAATCAAGGCACTCAGGGCAACGCCAGCAAAAAAAAGAGTGTTCTCGACTTCATTCACGCAAAAGCTGACTTTCACAGATGAATCGCCGCTATACCTCCTGCTACCACGTCTGCTTCCAGCGCCCCGCCACCTAGAGTTAAAGGATATTTTGCGATATGGGATTGTAGATTTGCATTCACAACGTCATCCATAGTAGAGGATGCCGCGGGAGAAGGTACAGACGTGCTAGTGGTATTGTTGGCAGAGCCTGCCAGAGCCGTGTCAGGTTCCTCTTCAGAATCGATTTCCGAGCCCTCTCCGGAAACTATCTCTGGATCTTCCACGGAATCTGTGTCGGAAACCTCCACTGAAGTGTTGTCGCGTGCCTCATCTGGAGCTAGCTGGGAGATGGAAGTCGACTATTTGGGTAATAAGTATGGGTCTGTTGTGCGAGGTGTGAGACAGAGGTAGTGACGGTAAGAGGGTCGACGGCCTCGATGTTAGGATTGGTGGGATTGATAGCCTGAAGGATTATCCTCATGATGGGAACATCGGGACTGGCTTGGGGAATGGCATGGTGGCAACTGAAGTTAAGGTCGGAAATACTTGGTCATTGAACTGGACATCACGGGAATGACAATAATGGCTAGGTTTAGCACCGAGTATACTGCTTTCATCGTAATATTTGGACTGTGTATCATGACCACAATATACGCCGAGAGTAGTACGGTCATCTAGCCTGCCTTGCTGGCCCTGGTTGATATATGTAAACTTCGATGGAAATTACTAGGTTTCAAACTATATTAAACTAAAATACAATTTAGTCAGTTAGGATTTAGCAGTGGTAGCTTGTGTAAGAATGATCGGGACTGCCTCTTGTTAAGAGCCTAAATATCCTCGATCACACAGGGCGTACCTCTAGCTGTTCTTTATTGAATAATTTTCACTAGAAGTACTAAATGTTCATGACCACTTGCCTAATTTGTAAATAGACATAATAACGTAAGTCACGTTAATACATTAGCTGATATAAATAAAGTTCCATCTGAAGAAAAGTTAAAAAAAGAAAAAAAAGACTTATTGGATTTTGGAGATTGGCGGGAGGACCAAAATCAATAAGTAGTAGTTCGGAGATTATAAAATTTAGTTTATAATATCCTACATCTACTAATGTCTCAAATAGGTCCAAGTAGATGAGTCATACCAAATACTCAGGCTATTGGAGCCATCAAAGTGAATTTAGAACACTTTGGAAATATTGGAAAAAAGAGCTTGTACTAATTATTTAAAATACAAATAAAAAAACCAATGTATTATCTCAATTGATCTTGATATTTTAGACTGACCGGAGGCCGTATTTCTACATAGCCCCCAGTAGCTTTTAGAACTACGAACGTACGTTAAGATACGATCTAGTTGGTAAAGCGAAAACCAAAGTAAAAAAACGGTTTCGGTCATGACTTATCGAGTAAGTATGTGCCTATATGTACGAGTTCAAGACTCATGTTGTACTCTATGTCGTTTAGTATTTGGTCCAGTAACCATTTCCGATGTAGGCGCCTTACGTTTATTATTTGGTAAGGTATTAGCCAAAGGCTGTTCTTCATTAGTAAGTAAGTTTGAACAATTTTCTGCACTGTTGGTAAGCAGATCAGAAAGTTTAGTCACGTAGGAAGTAGGTGGCAAATAGGGAATTTCTGATCCGTCAGGGTTTGTAGTCACCTGAGGAAACCCTTTTCGTTTATCTCGTGTGTTCTTATGTAAACGCTTATTCCATTTCTTATTAAAGATACGAAGAAAGTCGCGAGATTCACGAAATGCATCGGAGGTTAGCCAAGCTGCCACCTGGCATTCGTATATGTGCATTGATTTAATCGCGCGTCTGGACCCTCCCTCCATGAGAGACTACAGGTCTCAGGTCAGATTTTACAGCAAGAAACCATCTTTGATTTATGGAAGTCATCAGAGTCAGCTCACCCACGAGAGCTAAGTCATCAGAGTTAGCTCACTCCCGAGAGCTAATCAAGTTGCTCAAATTACTCTCAAAAGTTGAGTTATCACTCAATCGACTTCCGAGAGCAGATTAAGTTTCTCAACCGATTCCCGAGAGTGGATTAAGCCTGTCAACCGCAACATTCTAATAATAGCTGCGGTTATATGTGAGTCACAATATATGCGGAAAGGCATCATGTGATCAGCGTGAGATTTAGTTGCAGAGAAGTTGAAATAGAAAAGCATCGAAGTGTTAAAGTGTTCTGCATAAGGTTTCTCATACTGACCATATGAGATTTTACCCTGGCCAGCCCAAGCGGCTGAACACTAGCACAAACACCTTAGGTATAAAACCAAAGTGAGGTCAGAAATAAAGATATACATTTGCACTTTATTTAAAGTCTACTACATTGTACTCTAACACTCCAGAACAGTTCCCAAGAGGACTTTTTATCGTGGTTGCGCCTGTTACACTAGATGATCGCTTCAGTCCACTGACTTTGAGGTTGGTCAGAGCGCTGGAAGAGACGGCACATAGTGTCTTTAATGCCCCGTTGATGCGCTCCACAAGACCGTGTAGAGCAGGTTAGTTTGTAGACACGCAAGTTGTGCGGAAGTTCTCAAGTTTATCCTTGCAGATGTCTATGTAAAATTGGTCAAGGGTGTCGGCGGCGTCATCCTTCGATATTCAAGGATATACAAATAACATACCAGAATTGGTTATTATCCACTCATTGTTAATGTTGGTCGTACATGCATTCACAGAAGATGGAAGTCTAGTTTCCAGATCAACATATAAAACTGCACCAGCGGGTGGGCGCGTATTGGGATCTTTCAAGGTGTTTAGGACGAGGGCTTATTTTGCCTTCGGCACAGGTTTTACAGAATAATTGTGCTAACACAACTACTAATGCGGTGAGGAGCTCTGCCGTAGATAGTACAGTAAGTGCGACGTTGGCAACACAGACGTAACAGAACAACGGCGCATTTGCCTTCGGTATGTAGAAATACGGCCTCCGGTCAGTCTAAAATATTAAGATCAAATGAGATAATATAGGTTTTTAATTATATTTAAAATAATTGAATACAAATTCTTTTTCCAATATTTTCAAAGTGTTCTAAATCCACTTTGATGGCTCCAGTAGCCTGAGTATTTGGTATGACTCATTTATTTGGACCTATTTGAGACGATAGTAGATGTAAGATATTATAAGCTAAATTTTATAATCTCTGAACTACTACTTACAGGTTTTGGTCCTCCCGCCAATCTCCAAAATCCAATGTCTTTTTCTTTTTTTTCTTTTTCTTCAGTTGGAACTTTAATTATATTAGCCAATGTATTAACTTGACTTATGTTCTTATGCCTATCTAAATTATCAAGATCAAATGAGATAACATTGGTTTTTAATTATATTTAAAATAATTGAATACAAATTCTTTTTCCAAAATTTCCAAAGTGTTCTAAATCAACTTTGATGGCTCCAATAGCCTGAGTATTTGGTATGACTCATTTACTTGAACCTATTTGAGACGATAGTAGATGTAAGATAATATGAGCTAAATCTTATAATCTCTGAATTACTACTTACAGGTTTTGGTCCTCCCGCCAATCTCCAAAATCCAATAAGTCTTTTTCTTTTTTTAACTTTTCTTCAGATGGAACTTTAGTTATATTTACCAATGTATTAACTTGACTTACGTTCTTATGCCTATCTACAAATTAGGCATGTGGTCATGAACACTTAGTACTTCTAGTGTAAATTATTTAACAAAGAACAGCTAGGGGCACGTCCTGTGTGATCGAGGATATGAAGGCTCTTACCAAGAGGCAGTCCCGATTATTCTTACAAAAGCTACCACTGCTAAATCCTAACTGACCTAAATTGTATCTTAGTTTATATAACATAGTTTAAAACATAGAAATATCCATCGAAGTTTACAGGTACAAGTTTTGCAGAAGAACTGGTTGTGAGGGGGTGGTAACACATCTGTCTGTGTGGTGAGAATCTCTTCCGCAATGTGCGACGTTGGCAACACAGACGTAACGCCATTTTGGTTTGCGAACCACTACGTTTCCGTCCTTAAGGAATGTCTCGGATTTTAGGCGCGATGAGAACGTGGTTTCTGTATCGTCTATTTGTAGCGCTTGTTGCTGGGTGATAATAAGAATACGGCAATGACAAATCCGTTTTTGCTATATAGCTTAGCGAGGGTTGCGCTCCATGCATTTTAAGATAGGATATGTTGCCTTACAGATAGACCTTGGGTTGTTTTCAGCTTTGTACAAAGCCGTCGTGGAGAGGGGCGTCGGCTTCGATACTACAGTACACAGAAACCTGCGTGTTGCTAGCACTCGCAAACAAGTCGATCTCAATGGCACCGAAGGGTTCAACGACATGTTTGAGCTAAATCTTATAATCTCTGAATTACTACTTACAGGTTTTGGTCCTCCCGCCAATCTCCAAAATCCAATAAGTCTTTTTTTCTTTTTTTTTAACTTTTCTTCAGATGGAACTTTAGTTATATTTACCAATGTATTAACTTGACTTACGTTCTTATGCCTATCTACAAATTAGGCATGTGGTCATGAACACTTAGTACTTCTAGTGTAAATTATTTAATAAAGAACAGCTAGAGGCACGTCCTGTGTGATCGAGGATATAAAGGCTCTTACCAAGAGGCAGTCCCGATTATTCTTACACAAGCTACCACTGCTAAATCCTAACTGACCTAAATTGTATCTTAGTTTATATAACATAGTTTAAAACATAGAAATATCCATCGAAGTTTACAGGTACAAGTTTTGCAGAAGAACTGGTTGTGAGGGGGTGGTAACACATCTGTCTGTGTGGTGAGAATCTCTTCCGCAATGTGCGACGTTGGCAACACAGACGTAACGCCATTTTGGTTTGCGAACCACTACGTTTCCGTCCCTAAGGAATGTCTCAGATTTTAGGCGCGATGAGAACGTGGTTTCTGTATCGTCTATTTGTAGCGCTTGTTGCTGGGTGATAATAAGAATACGGCAGTGACAAATCCGTTTTTGCTATATAGCTTAGCGAGGGTTGCGCTCCATGCATTTTAAGATAGGATATGTTGCCTTACAGATAGACCTTGGGTTGTTTTCAGCTTTGTACAAAGCCGTCGTGGAGAGGGGCGTCGGCTTCGATACTACAGTACACAGAAACCTGCGTGTTGCTAGCACTCGCAAACAAGTCGATCTCAATGGCACCGAAGGGTTCAACGACATGTTTGAGCTAAATCTTATAATCTCTGAATTACTACTTACAGGTTTTGGTCCTCCCGCCAATCTCCAAAATCCAATAAGTCTTTTTCTTTTTTTAACTTTTCTTCAGATGGAACTTTAGTTATATTTACCAATGTATTAACTTGACTTACGTTCTTATGCCTATCTACAAATTAGGCATGTGGTCATGAACACTTAGTACTTCTAGTGTAAATTATTTAATAAAGAACAGCTAGAGGCACGTCCTGTGTGATCGAGGATATGAAGGCTCTTACCAAGAGGCAGTCCCGATTATTCTTACACAAGCTACCACTGCTAAATCCTAACTGACCTAAATTGTATCTTAGTTTATATAACATAGTTTAAAACATAGAAATATCCATCGAAGTTTACAGGTACAAGTTTTGCAGAAGAACTGGTTGTGAGGGGGTGGTAACACATCTGTCTGTGTGGTGAGAATCTCTTCCGCAATGTGCGACGTTGGCAACACAGACGTAACGCCATTTTGGTTTGCGAACCACTACGTTTCCGTCCCTAAGGAATGTCTCGGATTTTAGGCGCGATGAGAACGTGGTTTCTGTATCGTCTATTTGTAGCGCTTGTTGCTGGGTGATAATAAGAATACGGCAGTGACAAATCCGTTTTTGCTATATAGCTTAGCGAGGGTTGCGCTCCATGCATTTTAAGATAGGATATGTTGCCTTACAGATAGACCTTGGGTTGTTTTCAGCTTTGTACAAAGCCGTCGTGGAGAGGGGCGTCGGCTTCGATACTACAGTACACAGAAACCTGCGTGTTGCTAGCACTCGCAAACAAGTCGATCTCAATGGCACCGAAGGGTTCAACGACATGTTTGAGCTAAATCTTATAATCTCTGAATTACTACTTACAGGTTTTGGTCCTCCCGCCAATCTCCAAAATCCAATAAGTCTTTTTCTTTTTTTAACTTTTCTTCAGATGGAACTTTAGTTATATTTACCAATGTATCAACTTGACTTACGTTCTTATGCCTATCTACAAATTAGGCATGTGGTCATGAACACTTAGTACTTCTAGTGTAAATTATTTAATAAAGAACAGCTAGAGGCACGTCCTGTGTGATCGAGGATATAAAGGCTCTTACCAAGAGGCAGTCCCGATTATTCTTACACAAGCTACCACTGCTAAATCCTAACTGACCTAAATTGTATCTTAGTTTATATAACATAGTTTAAAACATAGAAATATCCATCGAAGTTTACAGGTACAAGTTTTGCAGAAGAACTGGTTGTGAGGGGGTGGTAACACATCTGTCTGTGTGGTGAGAATCTCTTCCGCAATGTGCGACGTTGGCAACACAGACGTAACGCCATTTTGGTTTGCGAACCACTTCGTTTCCGTCCCTAAGGAATGTCTCGGATTTTAGGCGCGATGAGAACGTGGTTTCTGTATCGTCTATTTGTAGCGCTTGTTGCTGGGTGATAATAAGAATACGGCAGTGACAAATCCGTTTTTGCTATATAGCTTAGCGAGGGTTGCGCTCCATGCATTTTAAGATAGGATATGTTGCCTTACAGATAGACCTTGGGTTGTTTTCAGCTTTGTACAAAGCCGTCGTGGAGAGGGGCGTCGGCTTCGATACTACAGTACACAGAAACCTGCGTGTTGCTAGCACTCGCAAACAAGTCGATCTCAATGGCACCGAAGGGTTCAACGACATGTTTGAGCTAAATCTTATAATCTCTGAATTACTACTTACAGGTTTTGGTCCTCCCGCCAATCTCCAAAATCCAATAAGTCTTTTTTTCTTTTTTTTTTTAACTTTTCTTCAGATGGAACTTTAGTTATATTTACCAATGTATTAACTTGACTTACGTTCTTATGCCTATCTACAAATTAGGCATGTGGTCATGAACACTTAGTACTTCTAGTGTAAATTATTTAATAAAGAACAGCTAGAGGCACGTCCTGTGTGATCGAGGATATGAAGGCTCTTACCAAGAGGCAGTCCCGATTATTCTTACACAAGCTACCACTGCTAAATCCTAACTGACCTAAATTGTATCTTAGTTTATATAACATAGTTTAAAACATAGAAATATCCATCGAAGTTTACAGGTACAAGTTTTGCAGAAGAACTGGTTGTGAGGGGGTGGTAACACATCTGTCTGTGTGGTGAGAATCTCTTCCGCAATGTGCGACGTTGGCAACACAGACGTAACGCCATTTTGGTTTGCGAACCACTACGTTTCCGTCCCTAAGGAATGTCTCGGATTTTAGGCGCGATGAGAACGTGGTTTCTGTATCGTCTATTTGTAGCGCTTGTTGCTGGGTGATAATAAGAATACGGCAGTGACAAATCCGTTTTTGCTATATAGCTTAGCGAGGGTTGCGCTCCATGCATTTTAAGATAGGATATGTTGCCTTACAGATAGACCTTGGGTTGTTTTCAGCTTTGTACAAAGCCGTCGTGGAGAGGGGCGTCGGCTTCGATACTACAGTACACAGAAACCTGCGTGTTGCTAGCACTCGCAAACAAGTCGATCTCAATGGCACCGAAGGGTTCAACGACATGTTTGAGCTAAATCTTATAATCTCTGAATTACTACTTACAGGTTTTGGTCCTCCCGCCAATCTCCAAAATCCAATAAGTCTTTTTTTCTTTTTTTTACTTTTCTTCAGATGGAACTTTAGTTATATTTACCAATGTATTAACTTGACTTACGTTCTTATGCCTATCTACAAATTAGGCATGTGGTCATGAACACTTAGTACTTCTAGTGTAAATTATTTAATAAAGAACAGCTAGAGGCACGTCCTGTGTGATCGAGGATATAAAGGCTCTTACCAAGAGGCAGTCCCGATTATTCTTACACAAGCTACCACTGCTAAATCCTAACTGACCTAAATTGTATCTTAGTTTATATAACATAGTTTAAAACATAGAAATATCCATCGAAGTTTACAGGTACAAGTTTTGCAGAAGAACTGGTTGTGAGGGGGGGTGGTAACACATCTGTCTGTGTGGTGAGAATCTCTTCCGCAATGTGCGACGTTGGCAACACAGACGTAACGCCATTTTGGTTTGCGAACCACTTCGTTTCCGTCCCTAAGGAATGTCTCGGATTTTAGGCGCGATGAGAACGTGGTTTCTGTATCGTCTATTTGTAGCGCTTGTTGCTGGGTGATAATAAGAATACGGCAGTGACAAATCCGTTTTTTGCTATATAGCTTAGCGAGGGTTGCGCTCCATGCATTTTAAGATAGGATATGTTGCCTTACAGATAGACCTTGGGTTGTTTTCAGCTTTGTACAAAGCCGTCGTGGAGAGGGGCGTCGGCTTCGATACTACAGTACACAGAAACCTGCGTGTTGCTAGCACTCGCAAACAAGTCGATCTCAATGGCACCGAAGGGTTCAACGACATGTTTGAGCTAAATCTTATAATCTCTGAATTACTACTTACAGGTTTTGGTCCTCCCGCCAATCTCCAAAATCCAATAAGTCTTTTTTTTTTTTTTTTAACTTTTCTTCAGATGGAACTTTAGTTATATTTACCAATGTATTAACTTGACTTACGTTCTTATGCCTATCTACAAATTAGGCATGTGGTCATGAACACTTAGTACTTCTAGTGTAAATTATTTAATAAAGAACAGCTAGAGGCACGTCCTGTGTGATCGAGGATATAAAGGCTCTTACCAAGAGGCAGTCCCGATTATTCTTACACAAGCTACCACTGCTAAATCCTAACTGACCTAAATTGTATCTTAGTTTATATAACATAGTTTAAAACATAGAAATATCCATCGAAGTTTACAGGTACAAGTTTTGCAGAAGAACTGGTTGTGAGGGGGTGGTAACACATCTATCTGTGTGGTGAGAATCTCTTCCGCAATGTGCGACGTTGGCAACACAGACGTAACGCCATTTTGGTTTGCGAACCACTACGTTTCCGTCCCTAAGGAATGTCTCGGATTTTAGGCGCGATGAGAACGTGGTTTCTGTATCGTCTATTTGTAGCGCTTGTTGCTGGGTGATAATAAGAATACGGCAGTGACAAATCCGTTTTTTGCTATATAGCTTAGCGAGGGTTGCGCTCCATGCATTTTAAGATAGGATATGTTGCCTTACAGATAGACCTTGGGTTGTTTTCAGCTTTGTACAAAGCCGTCGTGGAGAGGGGCGTCGGCTTCGATACTACAGTACACAGAAACCTGCGTGTTGCTAGCACTCGCAAACAAGTCGATCTCAATGGCACCGAAGGGTTCAACGACATGTTTGAGCTAAATCTTATAATCTCTGAATTACTACTTACAGGTTTTGGTCCTCCCGCCAATCTCCAAAATCCAATAAGTCTTTTTTTTTTTTTTTTTAACTTTTCTTCAGATGGAACTTTAGTTATATTTACCAATGTATTAACTTGACTTACGTTCTTATGCCTATCTACAAATTAGGCATGTGGTCATGAACACTTAGTACTTCTAGTGTAAATTATTTAATAAAGAACAGCTAGAGGCACGTCCTGTGTGATCGAGGATATAAAGGCTCTTACCAAGAGGCAGTCCCGATTATTCTTACACAAGCTACCACTGCTAAATCCTAACTGACCTAAATTGTATCTTAGTTTATATAACATAGTTTAAAACATAGAAATATCCATCGAAGTTTACAGGTACAAGTTTTGCAGAAGAACTGGTTGTGAGGGGGTGGTAACACATCTGTCTGTGTGGTGAGAATCTCTTCCGCAATGTGCGACGTTGGCAACACAGACGTAACGCCATTTTGGTTTGCGAACCACTACGTTTCCGTCCCTAAGGAATGTCTCGGATTTTAGGCGCGATGAGAACGTGGTTTCTGTATCGTCTATTTGTAGCGCTTGTTGCTGGGTGATAATAAGAATACGGCAGTGACAAATCCGTTTTGCTATATAGCTTAGCGAGGGTTGCGCTCCATGCATTTTAAGATAGGATATGTTGCCTTACAGATAGACCTTGGGTTGTTTTCAGCTTTGTACAAAGCCGTCGTGGAGAGGGGCGTCGGCTTCGATACTACAGTACACAGAAACCTGCGTGTTGCTAGCACTCGCAAACAAGTCGATCTCAATGGCACCGAAGGGTTCAACGACATGTTTGAGCTAAATCTTATAATCTCTGAATTACTACTTACAGGTTTTGGTCCTCCCGCCAATCTCCAAAATCCAATAAGTCTTTTTTTTTTTTTTTTTAACTTTTCTTCAGATGGAACTTTAGTTATATTTACCAATGTATTAACTTGACTTACGTTCTTATGCCTATCTACAAATTAGGCATGTGGTCATGAACACTTAGTACTTCTAGTGTAAATTATTTAATAAAGAACAGCTAGAGGCACGTCCTGTGTGATCGAGGATATAAAGGCTCTTACCAAGAGGCAGTCCCGATTATTCTTACACAAGCTACCACTGCTAAATCCTAACTGACCTAAATTGTATCTTAGTTTATATAACATAGTTTAAACATAGAAATATCCATCGAAGTTTACAGGTACAAGTTTTGCAGAAGAACTGGTTGTGAGGGGGGGTGGTAACACATCTGTCTGTGTGGTGAGAATCTCTTCCGCAATGTGCGACGTTGGCAACACAGACGTAACGCCATTTTGGTTTGCGAACCACTTCGTTTCCGTCCCTAAGGAATGTCTCGGATTTTAGGCGCGATGAGAACGTGGTTTCTGTATCGTCTATTTGTAGCGCTTGTTGCTGGGTGATAATAAGAATACGGCAGTGACAAATCCGTTTTTGCTATATAGCTTAGCGAGGGTTGCGCTCCATGCATTTTAAGATAGGATATGTTGCCTTACAGATAGACCTTGGGTTGTTTTCAGCTTTGTACAAAGCCGTCGTGGAGAGGGGCGTCGGCTTCGATACTACAGTACACAGAAACCTGCGTGTTGCTAGCACTCGCAAACAAGTCGATCTCAATGGCACCGAAGGGTTCAACGACATGTTTGAGCTAAATCTTATAATCTCTGAATTACTACTTACAGGTTTTGGTCCTCCCGCCAATCTCCAAAATCCAATAAGTCTTTTTTTTTTTTTTTTTTTAACTTTTCTTCAGATGGAACTTTAGTTATATTTACCAATGTATCAACTTGACTTACGTTCTTATGCCTATCTACAAATTAGGCATGTGGTCATGAACACTTAGTACTTCTAGTGTAAATTATTTAATAAAGAACAGCTAGAGGCACGTCCTGTGTGATCGAGGATATAAAGGCTCTTACCAAGAGGCAGTCCCGATTATTCTTACACAAGCTACCACTGCTAAATCCTAACTGACCTAAATTGTATCTTAGTTTATATAACATAGTTTAAAACATAGAAATATCCATCGAAGTTTACAGGTACAAGTTTTGCAGAAGAACTGGTTGTGAGGGGGTGGTAACACATCTGTCTGTGTGGTGAGAATCTCTTCCGCAATGTGCGACGTTGGCAACACAGACGTAACGCCATTTTGGTTTGCGAACCACTTCGTTTCCGTCCCTAAGGAATGTCTCGGATTTTAGGCGCGATGAGAACGTGGTTTCTGTATCGTCTATTTGTAGCGCTTGTTGCTGGGTGATAATAAGAATACGGCAGTGACAAATCCGTTTTTTGCTATATAGCTTAGCGAGGGTTGCGCTCCATGCATTTTAAGATAGGATATGTTGCCTTACAGATAGACCTTGGGTTGTTTTCAGCTTTGTACAAAGCCGTCGTGGAGAGGGGCGTCGGCTTCGATACTACAGTACACAGAAACCTGCGTGTTGCTAGCACTCGCAAACAAGTCGATCTCAATGGCACCGAAGGGTTCAACGACATGTTTGAGCTAAATCTTATAATCTCTGAATTACTACTTACAGGTTTTGGTCCTCCCGCCAATCTCCAAAATCCAATAAGTCTTTTTCTTTTTTTTAACTTTTCTTCAGATGGAACTTTAGTTATATTTACCAATGTATTAACTTGACTTACGTTCTTATGCCTATCTACAAATTAGGCATGTGGTCATGAACACTTAGTACTTCTAGTGTAAATTATTTAATAAAGAACAGCTAGAGGCACGTCCTGTGTGATCGAGGATATAAAGGCTCTTACCAAGAGGCAGTCCCGATTATTCTTACACAAGCTACCACTGCTAAATCCTAACTGACCTAAATTGTATCTTAGTTTATATAACATAGTTTAAAACATAGAAATATCCATCGAAGTTTACAGGTACAAGTTTTGCAGAAGAACTGGTTGTGAGGGGTGGTAACACATCTGTCTGTGTGGTGAGAATCTCTTCCGCAATGTGCGACGTTGGCAACACAGACGTAACGCCATTTTGGTTTGCGAACCACTTCGTTTCCGTCCCTAAGGAATGTCTCGGATTTTAGGCGCGATGAGAACGTGGTTTCTGTATCGTCTATTTGTAGCGCTTGTTGCTGGGTGATAATAAGAATACGGCAGTGACAAATCCGTTTTTTTGCTATATAGCTTAGCGAGGGTTGCGCTCCATGCATTTTAAGATAGGATATGTTGCCTTACAGATAGACCTTGGGTTGTTTTCAGCTTTGTACAAAGCCGTCGTGGAGAGGGGCGTCGGCTTCGATACTACAGTACACAGAAACCTGCGTGTTGTTAGCACTCGCAAACAAGTCGATCTCAATGGCACCGAAGGGTTCAACGACATGTTTGAGCTAAATCTTATAATCTCTGAATTACTACTTACAGGTTTTGGTCCTCCCGCCAATCTCCAAAATCCAATAAGTCTTTTTTTTCTTTTTTTTAACTTTTCTTCAGATGGAACTTTAGTTATATTTACCAATGTATCAACTTGACTTACGTTCTTATGCCTATCTACAAATTAGGCATGTGGTCATGAACACTTAGTACTTCTAGTGTAAATTATTTAATAAAGAACAGCTAGAGGCACGTCCTGTGTGATCGAGGATATAAAGGCTCTTACCAAGAGGCAGTCCCGATTATTCTTACACAAGCTACCACTGCTAAATCCTAACTGACCTAAATTGTATCTTAGTTTATATAACATAGTTTAAAACATAGAAATATCCATCGAAGTTTACAGGTACAAGTTTTGCAGAAGAACTGGTTGTGAGGGGGTGGTAACACATCTGTCTGTGTGGTGAGAATCTCTTCCGCAATGTGCGACGTTGGCAACACAGACGTAACGCCATTTTGGTTTGCGAACCACTTCGTTTCCGTCCCTAAGGAATGTCTCGGATTTTAGGCGCGATGAGAACGTGGTTTCTGTATCGTCTATTTGTAGCGCTTGTTGCTGGGTGATAATAAGAATACGGCAGTGACAAATCCGTTTTTGCTATATAGCTTAGCGAGGGTTGCGCTCCATGCATTTTAAGATAGGATATGTTGCCTTACAGATAGACCTTGGGTTGTTTTCAGCTTTGTACAAAGCCGTCGTGGAGAGGGGCGTCGGCTTCGATACTACAGTACACAGAAACCTGCGTGTTGCTAGCACTCGCAAACAAGTCGATCTCAATGGCACCGAAGGGTTCAACGACATGTTTGAGCTAAATCTTATAATCTCTGAATTACTACTTACAGGTTTTGGTCCTCCCGCCAATCTCCAAAATCCAATAAGTCTTTTTCTTTTTTTAACTTTTCTTCAGATGGAACTTTAGTTATATTTACCAATGTATTAACTTGACTTACGTTCTTATGCCTATCTACAAATTAGTCATGTGGTCATGAACACTTAGTACTTCTAGTGTAAATTATTTAATAAAGAACAGCTAGAGGCACGTCCTGTGTGATCGAGGATATAAAGGCTCTTACCAAGAAGCAGTCCCGATTATTCTTACACAAGCTACCACTGCTAAATCCTAACTGACCTAAATTGTATCTTAGTTTATATAACATAGTTTAAAACATAGAAATATCCATCGAAGTTTACAGGTACAAGTTTTGCAGAAGAACTGGTTGTGAGGGGGTGGTAACACATCTGTCTGTGTGGTGAGAATCTCTTCCGCAATGTGCGACGTTGGCAACACAGACGTAACGCCATTTTGGTTTGCGAACCACTACGTTTCCGTCCCTAAGGAATGTCTCGGATTTTAGGCGCGATGAGAACGTGGTTTCTGTATCGTCTATTTGTAGCGCTTGTTGCTGGGTGATAATAAGAATACGGCAGTGACAAATCCGTTTTTTGCTATATAGCTTAGCGAGGGTTGCGCTCCATGCATTTTAAGATAGGGTATGTTGCCTTACAGATAGACCTTGGGTTGTTTTCAGCTTTGTACAAAGCCGTCGTGGAGAGGGGCGTCGGCTTCGATACTACAGTACACAGAAACCTGCGTGTTACTAGCACTCGCAAATAAGTCGATCTCAATGGCACCGAAGGGTTCAACGACATGTTTCTGAAATAAGTCGAGGTGCAATTTCCAATGTCGGTAGAGTTGTGTTAGACATAAGTGTCTATATTGTTCTGCTTGCGTGCTGCTCGAGTAATACACGGAAGTGTGTCTCATTGTCTCGTGCCAGTCTGAAAGTGGAGAAGGTTCAAATGCGAAAATCTTATAACGGCCACTAATAAAAGAGACACGTTGTATAGTGTCATGGTAGTGTTCGATAGCAAACACTGTGGGTAATGTATAGTCTTGTTGTACAGGAAATATGATATAATAGAAAGCCATTCTGCTGTATGAGGCGATCAGATACAAGTGTTTCGGCCCGCTTGAGGCAACCTGGGAGTCGTCCGCGTTGAGTAAAGGTAGTTTGGTATTAATCAGTAAACTCGACGAAGAAGTTGCGGTTGTGGTACTTCAAATATAAGTCATTCCACTAGAGTCAACGGAAGAGCTCGATACAGAAGTGGGGTCTGTGGGTCCAGTATGATATACAGTGCTTTGTATAGTATATCGGTCTGCGAGAATTGCAGGACCGGCTTTGAAAGAGATATTCGTACAGTTGCATATGCTCGTTCCACAGTGTACCTCTTTGCATTGCCTGCGTAGGCATGCAGCTGCGTGATGACCACTGCGGGTGCATTTGGCGCAAGAGAGAGTTACGTGGTCGAAAAAACATTCGTGGTGTGTTTCGTACAAAACAAATTCTTTAACACTTTTGTTATTTGATGATCTAAATAGGCACGCTTTTTAGAACATTTGTACCATATATAGAGTGAAATTCATTTATCCATCTACTGAGGGCTATATATACGTTTCGTCGTTTCCAGTCATGTGTTGTCACGCGTAAGTATAGTATAAACCTTACTAAAGTCTTATCTGTCATTCGTTCATGCGACTGACACTCTGACAGCTGTCAGTTTCTGTTTATGTACCATTACAGGTATCGAACTGTGTTTGTATCTGGAATAATCGTTGCAATATTGTTGTTGTAACACACCTTTTACGATGTAACATCATTTCAGCGACTAAAGTAATGCATTTTGTACCAAAATTCACAATCTTGCACTATAATCAAATGCAGACGCATCAGTGAAAGAGATTCTTGTTTCACGCCGCTAAAGTTGAAGGACAAAAAAAGTAGTAGAAAAATAGAAAAAAAATAAAAATTGCCTCCGCATGGGATTGAACCATGGACCTTCACATTACGAGTGTGACGCGATACCACTTTGCCACAGAGGACACTTTCAATGATTTTGTTATAATATCTATACATATAATAACAAGAGTACAAAAATCTTCACAGTTGAACTTTCCACGTGCCAATCCCTGATCCAAAGGCTTCGGAAAAAAGCAAATAACCTAAAAATAGCTATTTGCTTCCGAAGATTTTAATTGGATACTACGCAAAACAACTATCACATAGTAGAAAACTACGATTTATTATATTGCAGCTGAACTGTCCCTATATAAACGTGGTAGCATGAACAATGTTACCAAACTTCATTTCTCATTTCAGCCCGCTGATATGTTGCAATCTGACAACAGTTGTACAGTTCGGTCGAGTGGTTACTTCACTAGACAGCTAAAATCTGAAAAACATCCACTAGACAGGGCTCCGTAAACATAGAACATGTACCGTCGCATGCGTATATTAGACCCCTTGTTATGATACAGTACACTTTTATATCTATCACTTTTAGTTAATTGCCAGCATTGGAATAAACGCGTTGTACACCTGATGGAACGGCAGTGGTATTGACAGGCAGATCAGTCTGGCCGACATCACAATCGCTCGCAATTGGCGTGTTGAAGACCTCAGCTATATCCAGCAAGATGCTATACCCCAGAGGCATTTGTTGGAACACATCCAACATGCTGTTAGCGTAGGTTAGCAAGAGTATACTCAGACCCATGAGCGCGACAGCCGAGCCCACATTCAGATTGACTCTATCGAAGGCTGCTATTAATACGACAACAAGCACTAAGTAGCAGAAATACAGAAAAAGGCGACCGCTCAGCGCCCAGGCAACATTTAGCATGGTCATCCGTCTGTGATGGTCCGAATGCGAATTCAAAGGTTAAGAAAAGAGTTTGTAATGTGCCCTTCCACATCACCAAACCCAACTATTGTAGAGACATCAAACAACGCTCAAGCTAGAACCGATGTTAGCGCATAGACGCAAAGAGATATGGAAAGCACTGTAACTATATGCAATGCTTTCATTCAGCAGCCACACCGTCGCTAACGATAGACATTGAAAATTAATACCGTGCTTTCCACATGGCAGGTTCTTCTCCGATTTCAACTAGAGGGCATACCTGTTTGAAACAGAGCTTAGCATGATGGCCTTATGAGTGTCTAGCATCAGTTCACAACCTTCCTGACTCCGCATAGGTTGTTGCGAGTATGACCGCATTTCCTGTGGTACATCCTTGCCGAGATATGGTTCACTGGCATGTGCCCGTATTGCCTCAGATGAGTAGTCCACAGCTGAGCCTGGTGCACCAGTCAGAGTCACAGATGGCGTTGGAGAGTACAGATGCGGCTCCGAGTACGAGACACGTACGACATTATCCCTGTCATGCATAGATCTTCGCCATATATGCCTATCCCGGGAGTCCGATTGAGAGAGTTGGGTAACCGTCCGGCGACAACCACTTCCCTTTGAGGTTGCGATCGAAGCGGATGGAGACGGTTCCGAGAGTTGCGATGCCGGTGTAGTGCCTGCGGGTGTGAACATGTGCTGCTTGAGGCCTGGTGGTGTGGTGTGTTCCAATGCGAAATTGGCCATAGACTGATAGGTCTGTTCTCTCTTCCTCCTCTCTTCGTAGTACTTCATGAGCGTTTTGAACCGTGCCTTGCGACAAAGTATGGGCAACACCACACTAACCAGCGCCACAGCATACAACAGACTGCCCGCCACGACGGCGTTGGTCCCGTTGTCTGCACTCAAAACGACAGCGATGACTACGATCGAACCAAGAACCCCCGTGCCAACTTCTATACAGAGCTTGAGTGGTGTTGCCCACAGCTGCGTGACGACTACATCCGCCTCACCCAAGAGCACCCCAAACCGGGCAGACGGCCACTGGAACACAAGCCGGTGTTCGCGCTCCAGCCCGTGTGCGAAGGTAGACAGGTTGGTGCTGCCGCATGTACTAGAGATAGGACGAGTGCACTCATGAACATTAACATTACTAACCGCATCAGGACATGCACATGTGGTGGTGGCCGAGCTAGTCCCCAGTCGCAGTCGTTTAGTCATCAGCGCATTGCGCAGGTGTGCCTGAGCGCGGCTGACGGGGAGTGTCAGCTGCACATGGAACTTGACCGCCATCGTGACTACTCCCAGCACGAGTAGCTGGTTCACGGGTGGGAACGGGTAGATGAGCAGATGAAAAAAACACGGTATTCGTATGATTGAGAGAGTAGCGCGTATGCAGCTGATATCGCACTTGAAAGCAGACGCTTCTGGCGTATCATGTATTGTTCAGCGTCCAAATGCAGCCGACATGTACATCCCTGAATATATACAACACAGCCTTAGTATTACATACCAGGGTAACCTTGAGGCCGATCTCGAGATCCCTATCGGGATGCTGCAAGTCGGTGTAAATCTGTGGAGAGCGTAAAGTCAAGCAGCCAGATGAGCTGTAGCGCCTCACACTTTTAGCGGGGTGCTATTAAGATTATTAATATAGATATTTTGATAGTAAACTATGAATAAGACGTCAAGCGCGGGGTCTCTGTTCCAAGTGTGGTGACATACCCACCAACAAACAAGCGAATGCAATTTTTGGAACACAACGGACATCACACGGACGATAAGACCTGCATCGCCTAAGGCAATGTATAACGATGGTTCCTCACTGTAGATGACATACCTCCGCAGTTATAAGTACAGAGAAAGGTGGGATGAATCCAACGGCCAAAAGAAGTAGAATGGCTCGATAGGGACGGTACTTTTTGCAACAGAAAACAAAGTACTGCCATACTGCTTTTTCGTATGAGCATCTACCTACATCCACCTGTGTAGATATACATATTAAGGCGACATGAGTATCCTGAAGGGACAGAATTTCTAATCACAGATATATCGACATTGAACGCATATACTAATCATCCAAACGCACATACTAATATCATCAAACGCATATACTAATCATCAAACGTATATACTAATCACCAAACGCACATAATAATCATCAAACGCATATACTAACCACCAAACGCATATACAAATCACCATACACATAGAATAGATATATTCAAACAGGCACGCGATGATGGAAGCCTCGAGGAATCTGCCAATGTTATACTTCAACGGACTACAACATTGTACATACCTGCATTGCACCTTTGCGGAATCTGCTACTTGTTCTCATGTATACAATGAGAATTATGAATACGGAACTAAAGTTAAGGACGTATATACAGCAGTACAAAGATTAGACTGCGCTTACACTACACAGCACCCAAACCGTTAATCCTATTTTTTATGACCAATAAAATCATCAAACCCTGAAGAAGCGATAGAACACACAAACATTTTGTATTGAAATATCAAAAAGTCAGAGAGTAAAGCTGACAAATCGAAACCCATGACGATATATAAGCTGGTGATTGTGTGTTACTTCCCTCCCAACTTAAGCTTGCTGTAGACGTTTATACGTATCATAGATATACGTAGTTTCAACAGCGTGCAAGCACATGTGCTTCAAACGAATAAAAATGCATATCTGTTCATTTACGGTTATGTACGTACATATATATATATATATATATATATATATATATATATATATGAATGATACATACATACAAACTTACAAACAAAAAAGAGACACAGACACAGGCACAGACACAACAAAACGCACACACACACACACATATATATATATACATATATAATATATAAACGCATCTATATATCTATATCTATATAGAGTACACAAAATTACATACACACACACACACACATATATATATATAAATAAATATATTGTAGATATAGATATACTAATACATACATACACACACACAAACACACAAACCTACATAGACGCACACAAACGCATACACATCACAATACACAAGCAACACACACACATATATATATACATATATATATATACGGATAAAAAAAGTATGTATGTATGTGTGTATGTATGATGTATTTTACGTATAATGTATGTGTATGCATGATGATGCGATATGCAACGCGATGCAACGCAAGTATGCACGCAAGTATGTGTATATGTACGCATGTGCGCGTACGATGTGTGTGTGCAATGCATGCATGCATGCTCATGCTTGTATGTGCAAGTGTGTATGTTGCATGTGTGTGTATGTATGTATGTATGCATGCATGCGTATATATATATATATATATATATATATATATTTACACACACGCACATCACACATAATATGTATATATATATATATATATATATATATATATATATATATATATATATATATATATATATATATATATACATGCACACACACAAACACACACACACACACATATATATATATACATACAAGATACATAGATACATAGATACGCACCCACACCCACACCCACACCCACACACATACACATATATATATATATATATATATATATATTGTGCTCTTAACATGATCTTCACTCGAACAGTTAGACCATAAAATAGATACACAAAGCATATAAAACTGAATATATACAACAGCAAGAAGCTTCTTCCCTTATCATAAAACACACTGAATACAACTCTCAGCACCGTGACAACGCGGTGATTCACTGATGGTGTACTCACCTACCCCATTGGCGAAAGGCTCACTACCAACAAACTCAGTATCATCACAGCCACCCAGCCCGGGTGCTTCGCCTCTTGATGTACTATATGGATTTCCCAAAACAAACGCTCTCCAGGTCCAGTCACCAAAGTGTTCACGGTCATATGCAGTTGCTATGCTATCACAGTTGGGTTGTGCTTCGTGCGATTTTACCCCACACCCGTCTCCATGGTAACCGCACAAGCCCACAGAAGGGCGTTCATAAGTACCCATCACGCCGTTCCATGGCGTGTACCTCCGAGTCCGATGTACATACACTCACAGTCCCCTGGTCTGGAGACTGGAGGTCTATATAGTTGGCATAGAGATTATAAATGTAAATAAAGCGTTGTTGTTCAAGTGACTGTCATTTGAGCCAAAGCCGAATAAACCCACCGATACTATAACCGCCCTTTAAACCTGCGACAGATACGCCTAACGCTTATGCCTGCCTTAGCCTGAAGCATTCTCCAATAGCCGCGTCAAATTTCAACAAAGCGTTGTCATAAAATAATATCACAGGCACAGCCCAGTGAGCCCAGGTTTATATACACAAAAATTCATCCCAATACCACACAAAACACTATATCCTAATATAACATATACAAGTTCTAATTAATGTTCATGTACATACTGTTTGGATTGTGCGGCACTGCTTATGTATTCCGTAAGCAGCTTCTCGTCGTCGCCGACGCCATGTCCGAATTCGGAAGCGAATACAACAGTATGTATCTAGACGATGACTAAATAGCATCACAGCAGCGTCTGTGAAATCACAGCGTATGTGGAATGGGTATAAGCTATGATGTAGCTTATGCAATCCATTAAACCGACATGATTTATATCAGGGTACGTCTGCTGCCATGAATTGATGGTTGGACCGCACTAACCGTGAGTGTTAATTTGCTTTCACTGCCAAGACGTCGATGGGCACCGCTCTAAATTGAGAACTTATAGGCCAAATGGCAACAGCCGTACTTGTTATAACCGAAGCACTTCTTATAGCTGGCTACAGTGGCTGAGAAAGTGATATGAAGTACAGGGAATGGCTCACTGGCAACAGCTTATTATAGTCGGGCCGCTTATTTTAAACGTATCAACACGGTGGTATACATGTGAGCCGAGTCAGAAAAACGGTTCGTCGGGTGTTGCACTCACTCACTCACTGCCAGACATCAACGGACAGCGCCTTGCGAAGTATAAACAAACACAATAATGTTAATAGCCACACTTTTTACAGCGGATGCACCTATAAAGGCCCTGGTGGCTGTGAAAGTAGTGCGTCTACAGCACACGGCCGAAGAGGTGGTCTGGCCAGTATATATAAATCAGACGCTGATGCAAAATAATGCATGTAACGCTACCTGAATTACAGTATGTAGCGATCACTGCAGATCGATGTTGAATTAGAGGCTGTCTATTGCACGGCAACATTTTTTTTATAGCAAGTTTAGGTCATATATTTTTACAAGGATATATAACTAATGAATATACTGTATGCTCCTGGCAGGTACAATAATACTTTGATAGATTTTCGTTGCCTATTATATTACGCAATCTATACTGGATGCATTATCACTTATATATATGAAACAGGTCGTGGGACTCTGGTGTAGTATGGAATATGTTGAACCAATTCAAGGTGTGTATTATCTTTAGGCCATATCACTGTAGTATAGCGAAAGTGCTTGTAAACTGTATCACTTGTAGCCGAGCCAGTGTCTGCCGTTGCCATAGCATACAACTTTATATTTCATATTTGGTAAAAATACAATATCGACACTCAAAACCAATCTTCACAGGTCGTGAGCTGCATCTTCTGTAAATTAGTGAATGTTTCATAAATTTATTTAATTGATTTCGCGTGTATTACTTTTACAACGTAGCATCTGTGGCATACCCACAGGACATTCAGACCGTATCAGCTATGCATAGCAAAGCCAGCGTCTGTATTTGACGAACTTCAGTTGCGTCATGGTCGCACTTAAAAGTGCGCCAAATCACATAAGCATGATATCGTCATCCTCATCATCGTCTATTTCTTCCACACGGCATTCAGGGCTATCAGATTTATCTTCCCTACTCGTACGACTCCTTGCTACAGATTCGTTGTACACCACCAGGGAGTTGAGATCAGTGGGGACGGGCAACGGCCTGTGAAGTGTTGACAGATTGCTCAGCACATGAGCCGGTATACTATTAAAGTTAGCTCGATGGTTGTCTACATCCCGGTCGTTTCCGCTATACAAAACAACCTGCATGTCCTCAGGTTTGGACTTGCTCTTGAAAATTATAGGCTTCTCGTCAGCCATCTCGCAATCATAATCATTATCAGCATATTGCATTGTCCGCGAAGTTCCATTCTGCATCCCGTCTATCTGATTGCGCCACTGTGTGCCAACGCCCGGCACAGACTGCATCGGCCTGTCATCTAGTGGTGTGACTTTACTTGTACCAAAATTATTATCTACATTATACACACGTCCTTCATCAGTACTAATGTCCTCCCTTCCTCCCCAGTGATTGCTGGGATCTGTCGCACCATTGTAAGGCTGCGATTGTCCGTACTGCACATTTTTGGTTTTATAACTAAAAGTCCCCTCGGACGCAACTGGTGTATTGGCACTGCCCAGTTCCTCTGGCGAGGACAAACGTATGCGCTTAATCACTTTAGCTAATCCGCTGTTATCCGCCGGTTTGGCCTGACTCGACGACGTAGCTGCAGCGTCTCGCGTACTCATATCACGCTTCCCAAAGACGTTATACGTGTGCATACTGTTATTGGGTCCGTGCGTACTACCATGCATAGGGGTATGAGGAATGTGCGCTGTAAATGGCTCATTGATATTCCAGGTGGGGTGGGAGTGCATTTGCGCATGTGATGTCGCCATGTAGGGTGCTTGTCTGGTGTAGTTCATATTTATATGATCACCATAAGTTTGTTGTGTATTTCCCAAGGGCATTGACATGGGCTGCTGATTCGCGTAGTTTAGCGTTGCAGCCATTCTTTTAACTATTCATATGTCTGTTATGTGTAAATATCGTTGGTTGTGATTGAATATGGACAAACTCCATATATATATATATATATATATGTAGACATGAGGCCAAAGCGCTCTGGTGAATATAAATATATCATGTACTACACAGTGAGGCAGTGACACACGCCACGGTCACCCACACTTTTTCATGCCATATATGAAATATGGCGGTTCATTTCTTTTTGAAACAACTCCTTCTTAGACAGTTTTGAAAAAAGAACATTCAGGAAGTTTCAAAAAATATTTTCGAGAAAAAGTTATGACAGTATTAAATATCATCATATGTGACTTGGTCATTGAAAATTGATCACTTGTGATTTTAAAACTGGGGGCTGAAGGCGTTGGAACGGCTATTGAGATATCTAACTTTTGATGCTGGTGATCCCACCCCCTCCAAATTCTAGAAACTTAGCCAGTGCCTCACAGCGCACAACCCGTTAATCTTCTAATAAACGCGTTAAACCCTTTCGCACACGAGGTTTCATAATTGGTTGGTTTTGATGCAACGGGCCTTTTTGTAGGCGTATTACAATAGAATGTAATTTTGGTTTTCAAAAGGGCCTTTTTATAGGGAATTTTATGACGGACAGGCATAAACTAAAAGTCGTCAATCAAGTCTGGAGAGACTTCCAAGCTCACACCCTCACTGAAGGCTCACTGTTTCAGTGATATTTTATAAATATTAAAAATCATAGCCTTAAATATACATACATATTTACCATTCAAAGGGTGTCAAAATGAAAAGAGAAAGAACAGTCTTGAACAGTTGATTTATGATTGGATAACAAAAATATCTACCAATTTAAATATATTATTAGAAAATTCAATGAGTAGCAAATTGTCTTTACAATTGGTCAATCGACATATTGATCCAAATAATGTAAATGACTAAATGAGTAGTGTGGCTTTCCTTATTGTTAGATAATACATATCAGTACATATGAATACCATTCAAAAGAAAGAAATATAAGACTTTGTGACACTTCTTCTAAAAAAAGCCACAATATGTACAGTTGTACATATGGTCACTCAATTATTTTTTAAATTTTTAACGATATTTTAATAATTTCCAACACCTATTTTTTAAATAGACTCTCTCTCATAGACTCTCTCTCAGAGTCTAGACTTTAGAGAGAGTTAGTAGTAAAATTCTTAAAAATAAAACAGAACACATACATGTTTTTATAAAAAATAATGTATCTGTGTGTGATGTTACATAAATAAGCAAGTATTTAAAAAAACAACAGTATGCAACTATGCATGATTTATTTTATTTTATTTTATCACACAGGAATTTGAATGTACATAGTTGTGACCTTTTATATATATAAATGAAGTCCTTATTGTCCTCATTAACTTGATCACTCTTGTGACTCGCCTTCGGACAAAAACACAGTCAGAGAGAGAGTAGAGAGAGATTCTATATGAATAAATACTACTAGAGAGATAGAGAGTAGTCTGATCAGTGATCAGGCATTTTAAGATTCTCTACTACTACTAATAGTATAGTCGAGATGGTCATGGTGGTTTATATATTTAAAAAAGGTGTTCACAAATAAGTTATTGTCATAGTCTCATAGCCAACTGTGAACTGACTAAATAAATCACGCCTCCCGGTATTCAATATATCATCTGATTAGTGTTTTCAATATTCATAAGAGAGTGATTATACCAATACAAGCCCTGCCACTTATTCATCATGGAGCCCGTCTATGGCCAATCCACGAACGCCCAGAAGGCTGCCAACGCGATCAAACACGGTGCCACTGACCTCGCAAACTCAATCAACAATCCAACCGCACAGAAGGTGGCCGATGCAATCAATGATGGTGCTGAAGCGGCTGCCGAGGCCATAGACAATGGAGTGCACAATGTTAATAACACGGCAGCAACGGTACAGCAGGACTCTAGGAACAAAGTCAACCAGATGGCCAAGGATGTGGCGGAAGCCACCAAATAGAAACAGCGGATCACACATATACATAGGCACGTATATACAAATGTTCATTGAGATGAACGCGTGCCAAGGTGATGTAGTGAAATTTACCCCAACCTTTTAAGCTCGATACCGTAGAGCATACCAAGACGGTTGTATACGATATAGCATAGTGCGGTGTTGAGTTTGCTACTTGGTTAAATCTAGCATGGTAGCCTACATCTGAAGTTAAAGGCAGGCAGATTATCCATAAAGGCTTGTCAGTTTCAGCGAATGGTTGGTGTTGTACTGTGACATACGAAACGGTTGACCGCAATGTGGCATACAGTAAAGGAACGATCTTCAGACCAGTAATTGGCTTATCTTGGTTCGAGTGCTTGATTTGTGTGCGATAAAGTATGGGACCTGTATGTCGTTTATTCATGTATTATATTCACAGCATTGACACTTCAAAGCTATGGATTCCCTTTGTATGAGAATATGTATCTATGTAGTCCTGTAATATTTTAGTCGCCAGAGTTTAAGCTATTCTATCGTATCGGTTACTTTGGACGGCGTTCAAAAGTATACATATATTGAGTTGTGAGCGGCATCAGTGCTGTATTGTCTTACCATATACAAGTATATACGTATACGTGTACATACAAACATACACATATTCATATATATACATGTACACACACACACACATATATATATATATATAAAATGCATTAGACATACATGTAAATATACATTTTTATACACATATATATACATATACATATTTATACACAATATATATATATATATATATATATATATATATATATATATATATATATATATATATATATATATATATATATATATATATATATATATATATATATATATATATATATATATATATATATACACACATATATATATATATTTATATATATACATATACATATATATATATATTATATATATATATATATATATATATTAATACCATCGCCACTCATCAATATACGTACTAAGTTCTGTACCCAAGCCACGGGAAGCACTACTAATGTGCTCTCGGTAAGGTGACGGACCCGGAATTGCTAAGCGCATCGACATTGAAATGTGCTAGCTATCAGGACTGTAGTATGTACTTCCCCTTGTATTTTACGCACGATGCCAGCGGCATAGCTATCCATCAGATATGCACTGGATATTAGCTATCCATCAGATATGCACTGGATATTACTTATAATGAGCGTGAGTACCCATAAATCATTCCCAGTATAGTGTCTGCTATTGCGTTATGTCGCCAGAGCACAAGCACAAGTCCTCTCCGTTGCTATGTCAGTGGTATGCACTCTTCGATTATTTCACGATGTATTTGACGTATACATGCGCACTTCGATTAGTTCACGCTGCATTTGACGTATGCATGCGCTATGCGATTAATTCACGCTGTATCTGACGTATGTGTGCACTCTGCAATCAATTCACGCTGTATTTGACGTATCCTGCGCTCTGCGATTAATTCACGCTGTATTTGACGTATGCATACGCGCTTCGTTCAATTCATGTTGATTTACTATTGATCTGCCGCAGAAGAATAGTGGCCTCCTCTTTCTCCGGACCCCCAGATAAACCAATCAACTGTACACAGGAACGACGGGCAATTAGCATTAACAGGTGCGTTACTCAGTGCACACAGACACACTATGAACGTCATGTGGTTTGAAGATAGATTCATTCGGTAGAATATGTACATGCAACCCAATAGACAAAAATAAACCCGCTCAAGCTCAGGCATCAGTTAGAATACATATGCTCTGATGCGCGTGTAGTATCAGCAAGGCTCGATCTATTCTTTCCGTTTTAGCCGAGCACCCACAGCATAAAAATAGGAATATAGAAATATAGAAATATAGAAATATAGAAATATATATATATGTATATATATATATATATACAGACACAGACACACAGACACACAGACACAGACACGGACACAGACACAGACACAGACATAGACACAGATACAGACACAGACATATATATATATATATATATATATGGAGTGCTACACGGTCCTATGCACATGCAGATTACCCCCTACAGAAGTATATATCAAGTATTCAAGTTATCACCAACATATATCTATTTATCGGGGACCATGTAGCAACTATGGATCACGGCTTCATTCTACAATCCAATACCCACAATCGCATTCATCATCGATTTTACATCGTTCTTGTGTGACAGGCTTACCCTTTGCGCAAATACCAACGCCTTGTCGTAATCTTCTTTCAGCATGTAGAACTTGGTGAGATACAGGCAGGCCTCAGCGAACGAATGATCTGTGGTCTATTTTTAGAACGCGTGCATCGGACCGATCAGTATGCAAGTCCGATGTACCAGCTAGTATCAAATACCTACTAGAAGCAACCCAACCAACTAAACCAGTCCTTCATTTGATAGACGTGACGTGACAGCTGTTAGACAGACCACAGGCTCTTCTCTCGTACGCTATCATCAGCCATCAACCTACGAGCATATCTACTATGTATGACCCTTTGTGAACTGATCTTATAAGGTACATCGAAAACCACAAATTTGTATATACAAACTATATGTAACTCTCTGTGGGAAGCATACGGACTCTTAACTTCTCAGAGGTTTCGTTGTACACGCTCAAGGTGGTACTTCTGCCTAATATTCATAGCTAATTTGCGCTACTCCCCCCCCCAAAAAAAAAATTACCCATTCCTCTGCGGAAGTTATAGAGTTTTCACATACATACGCATATTCCATTGCCATGACAACACCCCTAACCTGGATACTATACTCACGGGACACACCCCTAGCTCACATACATAGTCATCCTCTACCAGCATATTGATATATGTAAGGTACGTATCAGCGGCTTCGTCCATCCTCTGATCTGCGATTAAGATCTTTGCTAGCGATACAAAGGCATCTGGTTGATTCTCCGGGTCTTGGGCTCCTCTCTACAGGGGTTGTAGTCTAGTGTTAGAAAATTATGTAGCATGTAGGAGAAGCCAAATCCCTAGATTTTTCTACTTATGGGCAGGTGATTGCTGCAAGATATATATTAAATATATTTAACACTATATATATATATAAATAGTATGAGACAATGGGTGTTCTTGTACACGCATGCCCCCAACCAGATAAGCGTACATTTGCAGCCATCATGGGTTGTGAGGTAACATAATGATTAGGTACGCCCCATACTCTACTAGCAATCAATGTATCAATGTATTTCTATACACACACATATTTTATAAGCCAGTATTGCATTGGTATGAACGCATTATAAACACATACATACATACATAAATCCTACAAGCAAAACCAACATACCCTAGAACCGTACAAGCAAAAAACCCACATACCCTACAACCGTACAAGCAAAAACCCACATACCCTACAACCGTACAAGCAAAAACCCACAAACCTACAACCGTACAAGCAAAAATTCTCATACCTTACATCCGTACAAGCAAAAACCCACACACCTACAACCGTATAAGCAAAACCCACATACCTTACATCCGTACAAGCAAAAACCCACACACCTACAACCGTACAAGCAAAAACCCACATACCCTACAACCGTACAAGCAAAACCCACATACCTTACAACTGTACAAGCAAACCCACACACCTACAACTGTACAAGTAAAACCCACATACCTTTACAACTGTACAAGTAAAACCCACACACCTACAACTGTACAAGTAAAACCCATACCCTACAACTGTACAAGCTAAAAACCCACATACCTACAACTGTACAAGCAAAACCCACATACCCTACAACTGTACAAGCAAAACCCACACACCTACAACTGTACAAGTAAAACCCACATACCCTACAACTGTAAAACCCACATACCCTACAAACTGTACAAAAAACCCACATACCCTACAACTGTACAAGCAAAACCCACATACCCTACAACCCTACAAGTAAAACCCACATACCCTACAACTGTACAAGCAAAACCCACATACCCTACAACTGTACAAGCAAAACCCACATACCTTACAACTGTACAAGCAAAACCCACACACCTACAACCGTACAAGCAAAACCCACATACCCTACAACTGTACAAGCAAAACCCACATACCTACAACTGTACAAGCAAAACCCACATACCCTACAACTGTACAAGCAAAACCCACATACCCATACAACTGTACAAAGCAAAAACCCACACACCCTACAACTGTACAAGCAAAACCACATACCCTACAAAACAAGCCCCACATACCCTACAACTGTACAAGCAAAACCCACACACCCTACAACTGTAAGCAAGCAAAACCTACCACATACCTACAACTGTACAAGCAAAACCCACATACCCTACAATCGTACAAGCAAAACCCACACACCTACAAACTGTACAAGTAAAACCCACATACCTTATAACTGTACAAGCAAAACCCACACACCTACAACTGTACAAGCAAAACCCACATACCTTACATCCAGACAAGCAAAACCCACACACCTACAACTGTACAAGCAAAACCCACATACCCTACAACTGTACAAGTAAAACCCACATACCTTACATCCGTACAAGTAAAACCCACATACCCTACAATCCAGTACAAGTAAAACCCACACACCTACAACTGTACAAGCAAAACCCACATACCTTACATCCGTACAAGCAAAACCCACACGCTTCCAACTGTACAAGTAAAACCCACATACGTACAAACTGTACAAGCAAAACCCACATACCTTACAACTGTACAAGCAAAACTGACACTTACAACCGTACAAGCAAGAACCCACATACCTACAACTGTACAAGCAAAACCCATACATACCTCTTACAACTGTACAAGCAAAAAACCCACATACCCTACAAACTGTACAAGTAAAACCCATTCACACACCTACAACTGTACAAGCAAAACCCACATACCCTACAACCCTACAAGTAAAACCCACATACCCTACAACTGTACAAGCAAAACCCACTTACCCTACAACTGTACAAGCAAAAAACTCCACATACCTTACATCCGTACAAGCAAAACCCACACACCTACAACTGTACAAGTAAAACCCACATACCCTACAACTGAACAAGCAAAACCCACATACCTTACAACCGTACAAGCAAAACCCACATACCTTACAACCGTACAAGCAAAACCCACACACCTACAACTGTACAAGCAAAACCCACATACCTTACAACCCTGTACAAGCAAAACCCACATACCTTACAACTGTACAAGCAAAACCCACACACCTACAACTGTACAAGCAAAACCCACATACCCTACAACCCTAAAAGTTGAAAACCCACACACCTACAACTGTACAAGCAAAACCCACATACCTACAACCGTACAAGCAAAAAACCCACATACCCTACAACTGTACAAGCAAAACCCACAGACACCTACAACCGTACAAGTAAAACCCACATACCTTACAACTGTACAAGCAAAACCCATACATACCCTACAACCGTACAAGCAAAACCCACATACCTTACAAACCGTACAAGCAAAACCCACACACCTACAACTGTACAAGCAAAACCCACATACCTTACAACTGTACAAGCAAAACCACACACACCTACAACTGTACAAGCAAAACCCACATACCTATACATCCGTACAAGCAAAACCCACACACCTACAACCGTACAAGCAAAAACCCACATACCCTACAACCCTACAAGCGAAAACCCACATACCTTACAACCGTACAAGCAAAAACCCACACACCTACAACCGTACAAGCAAAACCCACATACCCTACAACCCTAAAAGCAAAAAAACCCACACACCTACAACTGTACAAGCAAAACCCACATACCTACAACCGTACAAGCAAAACCCACATACCCTACAACCGTACAAGCAAAACCCACAGACCTCTACAACTGTACAAGCAAAACCCACATACCTTACAACTGTACAAGCAAAACCCACATACCCTACAAACCATACAAGCAAAACCCACATACCTTACAACCGTACAAGCAAAACCCACACACCTACAACTGTACAAGCAAAACCCACATACCTTACAACTGTAACAAAAACCCACACACCTACAACTGTACAAGCAAAACCCACATACCCTACAACCCTACAAGTAAAACCCACATACCCTACAACCGTACAAGCAAAACCCACATACCTGCAACCTGTACAAGCAAAACCCACATACTTATACATCCGTACAAGCAAAACCCACACACCTACAACTGTACAAGCAAAACTCACATACCCTACAACTGTACAAGCAAAACCCACACACCCTACAACTGTACAAGCAAAACCCACATACCCTACAACAACTGTACAAGCAAAACCCACATACCCTACAACTGTACAAGCAAAACCCACATACTCCTACAACTGTACAAGTAAAACCCACATACCTTACAACTGTACAAGCAAAACCCACATACTCCTACAACTGTACAAGCAAAACCCACACATACCTTACATCCGTACAAGCAAAACCCACACACCTACAACTGTACAAGCAAAACCCACATACCTACATACAACTGTACAAGCAAAACCCACATACCTTACATCCGTACAAGCAAAACCCACATACCTTTACATCCGTACAAGCAAAACCCACACACCTACAACCGTACAAGCAAAACCTTACCCACAAGCAAAACCCACACGCCTACAACTGTACAAGCAAAACCCACATACCCAACTGTACAAGCAAAACCCACATACCTACAACTGTACAAGCAAAACCCACACACCTACAACTGTACAAGCAAAAACCCACATACCCTACAACTGTACAAGCAAAACCCACATACCCTTACAACTGTACAAGCAAAAAACCCACATACCTACAACTGTACAAGTAAAACCCACATACCTTACAACTGTACAAGCAAAAAACCCACATACCCTACAACTGTACAAGCAAAACCCACATACCTCTACAACTGTACAAGCAAAACCCACATACCTACAACTGTACAAGCAAAACCCACATACCTTACATCCGTACAAGCAAAAACCCACACACCTACAACTGTACAAGCAAAACCCACATACCCTACAACTGTACAAGTAAAACCCCACATACCTTACATCCGTACAAGCAAAACCCACATACCTTACATCCGTACAAGCAAAACCCACACACCTACAACTGTACAAGCAAAACCCACATACCCTACAACCCTACAAGCAAAAAAACCCACATACCTTACAACTGTACAAGCAAAACCCACACACCTACAACTGTACAAGCAAAACCCATTATACCCTACAACCCTAAAAGCGAAAACCCACACACCTACAACCGTACAAGCAAAACCCACATACCCTACAACTGTACAAGCAAAACCCACATACCCTACAACCCACAAGTAAAACCCACATACCTACAACTGTACAAGCAAAACCCACATACCTTGCTAAACTGTACAAGCAAAACCCACATACCCTACAACCATACAAGTAAAACCTTACATACCTTTACAACTGTACAAGTAAAACCCACACACCTACAACTGTACAAGCAAAACCCACACACCTACAACTGTACAAGCAAAACCCACACACCTACAACTACAAGCAAAACAACTGTACAAGCAAAACCCACACACCTTACAACTGTACAAGCAAAACCCACATACCCTACAACCGTACAAGCAAAACCCACATACCTTACAACTGTACAAGCAAAACCCACACCTACAACTGTACAAGCAAAACCCACATACCCTACAACCCCAAAAGCGAAAACCCACACACCTACAACTGTACAAGCAAAACCCACATACTCTACAACTGTACAAGCAAAACCCACATACCTACAACTGTACAAGCAAAACCCACATACCTACAACTGTACAAGCAAAAGCCCACACACCTACAACTGTACAAGCAAAACCCACATACCCTACAACCATACAAGCAAAACCCACATACCTTACAACTGTACAAGCAAGCAAACCCACACACCTACAACTGTACAAGCAAAACCCACATACCTTACAAGCAACTGTACAAGCAAAACCCACACACCTACAACTGTACAAGCAAAACCCACATACCCTACAACCGTACAAGCAAAACCCACACACCTACAACCGTACAAGTAAAACCCACATACCTACAACTGTACAAGTAAAACCCACATACCTTACACAACTGTACAAGCAAAAAACCCACATACCTACAACTGTACAAGCAAAACCCACACACCTACAACTGTACAAGCAAAAACCCACATACCCTACAACTGTACAAGCAAAACCCACATACCTACAACTGTACAAGCAAAACCCACATACCCTACAACTGTACAAGCAAAACCCACATACCCTACAACTGTACAAGCAAAACCCACACACCTACAACTGTACAAGTAAAACCCACATACCTTTACAACCGTACAAGCAAAACCCACACACCTACAACTGTACAAGCAAAACCCACATACCCAACTGTACAAGCAAAACCCACACACCTACAACTGTACAAGTAAAACCCACATACCTACAACCGTACAAGCAAAAAACCACACACCTACAACTGTACAAGCAAAACCCACATACCTTACAACCGTACAAGCAAAAACCCACAAGCAAACTGTACAAGCAAAACCCACATACTCTACAAACTGTACAAGCAAAACCTACATACCCTACAACTGTACAAGCAAAACCCACATACCTACAACCGTACAAGCAAAACCCACATACCTACAACTGTACAAGCAAAACCCACATACCTTACAACTGTACAAGCAAAACCCACATACCTTACAACCGTACAAGCAAAACCCACAAAACTGTACATAAACTGTAAAAAAGCAAAACACACCCCTACAACTGTACAAGCAAAACCCACATACCCTACAACTGTACAAGCAAAACCCACATACCTTACAACTGTACAAGCAAAACCCACATACCTACAACTGTACAAGCAAAACCCACATACCCTACAACCAACTGTACAAGCAAAACCCACATACCTTACATCCGTACAAGCAAAACCCACATACCTTACATCCGTACAAGTAAAACCCACACACCTACAACTGTACAAGCAAAACCCACATACCCTACAACCGTACAAGCAAAACCCACATACCTACAACTGTACAAGCAAAACCCACACACCTACAACTGTACAAGTAAAACCCACATACCCTACAACCCTACAAGCAAAACCCACACACCTACAACTGTACAAGCAAAACCCACATACCTCCTACAACTGTACAAGCAAAACCCACACACCCCTACAACTGTACAAGCAAAACCCACACACCTACAACTGTACAAGCAAAACCCATATACCTACAACTGTACAAGCAAAACCCACATACCTCTACAACTGTACAAGCAAAACCCATACCTTACAACTACAAACTGTACAAGCAAAACCCACACACCTAAACTGTACAAGCAAAACCCACATACCTACAACTGTACAAGCAAAACCCACACACCTTTACAACCGTACAAGCAAAACCCACATACCTACAAACCGTACAAGCAAAACCCACATACCTACAACTGTACAAGCAAAAAACCCACATATACCTACAACCACCTACAACTGTACAAGCAAAACCCACATACCTACAACTGTACAAGCAAAACCCACATACCTACAAGCAACCCAAGCAAACCCACACACCTACAACCGTACAAGTAAAACCCACATACCTTACTTACAAGCAAAAACCCACATACAAGTAAAAAACCCACACACCTACAACTGTACAAGCAAAACCCACACACCTACAACTGTACAAGCAAAACCCACACACCTACAACTGTACAAGCAAAACCCACATACCTTACAACCAGCTACAAAAAAACCCACACACCCTACAACTGTACAAGCAAAACCCACATACCTTACAACTGTACAAGCAAAACCCACACACCCTACAACTGTACAAGTAAAACCCACATACCCTACAAACTGTACAAGCAAAACCCACACACCCTACAACTGTACAAGTAAAACCCACATACCTTACAACTGTACAAGCAAAACCCACAACCCACAACTGTACCCACACACCTACAACTGTACAAGCAAAACCCACATACCTCTACAACTGTACAAGCAAAACCCACAACAACTGTACAAGCAAAACCCACATACCTTACAACCGTACAAGCAAAACCCACACACCTACAACTGTACAAGCAAAACCCACATACCCTACAATACAACCGTACAAGCAAAACTCCACATACCTACAAACAAGCAAAACCCACATACCTACACATCCGTACAAGCAAAACCCACATACCTACAACTGTACAAGTAAAACCCACACACCTACAACTGTACAAGCAAAACCCACATACCCTACAACTGTACAAGCAAAACCCACACACCTACAACTGTACAAGTAAAACCCACATACCCTACAACTGTACAAGCAAAACCCACATACCTTCCTACAACTGTACAAAAACCCACACACCTACAACTGTACAAGCAAACCCACATACCTACAACTGTACAAGCAAAACCCACATACCCTACAACTGTACAAGCAAAACCCACATACCTACAACTGTACAAGCAAAACCCACATACCCTACAACTGTACAAGCAAAACCCACATACCTACAACTACAAGCAAAACCCACATACCTTACAACTGTAAAACCAAAAACCCACATACCTTACAACTGTACAAGTAAAACCCAAACCTACAACACAAGTAAAACTCATACACCTACAAACTGTACAAGTAAAACCCACATACCTACAACTGTACAAGCAAAACCCACATACCTACAACCGTACAAGCAAAACCCACACACCTACAACTGTACAAGCAAAACCCACATACCTTACAACTGTACAAGCAAAACCCACACACACCTACAACTGTACAAGCAAAACCCACATACCTTACAACCGTACAAGCAAAACCCACACACCTACAACTGTACAAGCAAAACCCACATACCCTACAACTGTACAAGCAAAACCCACATACCTTACAACCGTACAAGCAAAACCCACATACCTTACATCCGTACAAGCAAAACCCACACACCTACAACTGTACAAGCAAAACCCACACACCTACAACTGTACAAGCAAAACCCACACAAACTGTACAAGTAAAACCCACATACTTATCTACAACTGTACAAGCAAAACCCACATACCTCTACAACTGTACAAGCAAAACCCACATACCTACAACTGTACAAGCAAAACCCACATACCTACAACTGTACAAGCAAAACCCACATACCTTACAACTGTACAAGCAAAACCCACATACCTACAACTGTACAAGAAAACCCACATACCTACATCCAAGCAAAACCCACACACCTACAACTGTACAAGCAAAACCCACATACCCTACAACTGTACAAGTAAAACCCCACACACCTACAACTGTACAAGCAAAACCCACATACCTTACAACCGTACAAGCAAAACCCACACACCTACAACCGTACAAGCAAAACCCACACACCCTACAACTGTACAAGCAAAACCCACATACCTACACACCTGTACAAGCAAAACCCACACACCTACAACTGTACAAGCAAAAACCACATACCCTACAACTGTACAAGCAAAACCCACAAGCAACCCACATACCTACAACTGTACAAGTAAAACCCACATACCCTACAACCGTACAAGCAAAACCCACAGCCTACAACCCACAAGCAAAACCCACATACCTTACAACCGTACAAACCCAAACCTACAACATACCCCACATACCTTACAACTGTACAAGCAAAACCCACACACCTACAACCTACAACCGTACAACCGTACAAGTAAAAAAACCCACATACACCTACAACCGTACAAGCAAAAACCCACATACCTTACAACCGTACAAGCAAAACCCACACACCTACAACTGTACAAGCAAAACCCACATACCCTACAACCGTACAAGCAAAACCCACATACCTTACTACAACCGTACAAGCAAAACCCACACACCTACAACCGTACAAGCAAAACCCACATACCTTACACAACTGTACAAGCAAAACCCACACACACAACTACAACTGTACAAGCAAAAAACCCACATACCTTACAACCAAGCAACTGTACAAGCAAAAAACCCACATACCTACAACCGTACAAGCAAAACCCACATACCCTACAACTGTACAAGCAAAACCCATACCCTACAACTGTACAAGCAAAACCCACATACCTACTACAACTGTACAAGCAAAACCCACATACCTACAACCGTACAAGTAAAACCCACACACCTACAACTGTACAAGCAAAACCCACATACCTACAACCGTACAAGCAAAACCCACATACCTACAACTGTACAAGCAAAACCCACACACCTACAACTGTACAAGTAAAACCCACACACTCCTACAACTGTACAAGCAAAACCCACACACCTACAACTGTACAAGCAAAAACCCACATACCTTACAACTGTACAAGCAAAACCCACACACCTACAACTGTACAAGCAAAACCCACATACCCTACAACTGTACAAGCAAAACCCACACACCTACAACTGTACAAGCAAAACCCACATACCTTACAATCCGTACAAGCAAAACTGTACACACCTACAACCCACAAGCAAAACCCACACCTACAACTGTACAAGTAAAACCCACATACCTACAACTGTACAAGCAAGCAAAACCCACACACCTACAACTGTACAAGCAAAACCCACATACCCCTACAACCGTACAAGCAAAACCCACATACCCTACAACCGTACAAGCAAAACCCACATACCTTACAACCGTACAAGCAAAACCCACACACCTACAACTGTACAAGCAAAACCCACACACCTACAACTGTACAAGCAAAACCCACATACCCTACAACCGTACAAAAACCCACAACCCACATACCCTACAAACTGTACAAGCAAAACCCACATACCAACTTACAACAACTGTACAAGCAAAACCCACACACCTACAACTGTACAAGCAAAACCCACACACCCTACAACTGTACAAGCAAAACCCACAAGCAACTGTACAAGCAAAACCCACATACCTACAACTGTACAAGCAAAACCCACAACACCTACAACCTACAACTACAAGCAAAACCCACACCTTATACAACTGTACAAGCAAAACCCACATACCTACAACCGTACAAGCAAAACCACATACCTACAACCTACAAGCAAAACCCACAAGCAAAAACCACACACCTACAACTGTACAAGCAAAACCCACATACCCTACAACTGTACAAGCAAAACCCACACCTTACAACTGTACAAGTAAAACCCACATACCCTACAACCGTACAAGCAAAACCCACACACCTACAACTACAACCCACATGTACAAGCAAAACCCACATACCTTACAACTGTACAAGCAAAACCCACATACCTACAACTGTACAAGCAAAACCCACATACCTACAACCGTACAAGCAAAACCCACATACCTACAACTGTACAAGCAAAACCCACATACCTTACAACTGTACAAGCAAAACCCACATACCTACAACTGTACAAGCAAAACCCACATACCTTACAACTGTACAAGCAAAACCCACATACCTTACAACTGTACAAGCAAAACCCACATACCTACAACTGTACAAGCAAAACCGTACAAGCAAAACCCACATACCTACAACTGTACAAGCAAAACCCACACACCTTACAACTGTACAAGCAAAAACCCACATACCTACTACAACAACCGTACAAGCAAACAACTCCACATAACTTACAACCTTACAACTGTACAAGCAAAACCCACATACCTTACAACTGTACAAGCAAAACCCACATACCTACAACCGTACAAGCAAAACCCACACCCCTACAACTGTACAAGCAAAACCCACATACCTACAACTGTACAAGCAAAACCCACATACTTACAAGCAACACAAAACCTACAAGCAAACCCACATACCTACAACTGTACAAGCAAAACCCACATACCTTACCTACAACCGTACAAGCAAAAAACCCACACACCTACAACTGTACAAGCAAAACCCACATACCTTACAACTGTACAAGCAAAACCCACACACCTACAACCGTACAAGCAAAACCCACATACCTACAACCGTACAAGCAAAACCCACACACCTACAACTGTACAAGCAAAACCCACACACCTACAACCGTACAAGCAAAACCCACATACCTACAACTGTACAAGCAAAACCCACATACCCTACAACCAAGCAAACCCACATACCTACAACAACTGTACAAGCAAAACCCACATACCCCTACAACTGTACAAGCAAAACCCACACACCTACAACTGTACAAGCAAAACCCACATACCTACAACTGTACAAGCAAAACCCACATACCTTACTACAACCGTACAAGCAAAACCCACACATACCCTACAACCGTACAAGCAAAACCCACATACCTACAACCCTAAGCAAAACTGTACAACCGTACAAGCAAAACCCACACACCTTACAACCGTACAAGTAAAACCCACACACCTACAACTGTACAAGTAAAACCCACATACCTACACAACCGTACAAGCAAACCCACACAACCGTACAAGCAAAACCTACATACCTACAACTGTACAAGCAAAACCCAACTGTACAAGTACCCACATACCTACAACCGTACAAGCAAAACCCACATACCTACAACCGTACAAGCAAAACCCACACACCTACAAACTGTACAAGCAAACCCACATACCTACAAACTGTACAAGCAAAACCCACATACCTACAACTGTACAAGCAAAACCCACATACCTTACAACCGTACAAGCAAAACCCACACACCTACAACTGTACAAGCAAAACCCACACACCTACAACTGTACAAGCAAAACCCACATACCTTACAACTGTACAACCCACACACCTACAACTGTACAAGCAAAACCCACATACCCTACATACCTACAACTGTACAAGCAAAACCCACACACCTACAACTGTACAAGCAAAAACCCACACACCAACTACAACTGTACAAGCAAAACCCACATACCTACAACTGTACAAGCAAAACCCACATACCTACAACTGTACAAGCAAAACCCACACACCTACAACTGTACAAGCAAAACCCACCACACACCTTACAACTGTACAAGCAAAACCCACACACCTACAAAACCCACACACCTACAACTGTACAAGCAAAACCCACATACCTACAACTGTACAAGCAAAACCCACATACCTTACAACTGTACAAGCAAAACCCACACACCTACAACCGTATAAAGCAAAACCCACATACCCTACAACTGTACAAGCAAAACCCACATACCTACAACTGTACAAGCAAAACCCACATACCTACAACTGTACAAGTAAAAAAACCCACATACCTACAACTGTACAAGCAAAACCCACATACCTTACAACTGTACAAGCAAAACCCACACACCTACAACTGTACAAGTAAAACCCACATACCCTACAACTGTACAAGCAAAACCCACATACCTTACAACTGTACAAGCAAAACCCACATACCTACATCCGTACAAGCAAAACCCACATACCTTACAACCGTACAAGCAAAACCCACACACCTACAACTGTACAAGTAAAACCCACATACCTACAACTGTACAAGCAAAAAACCCACACACCTACAACTGTACAAGCAAAACCCACACACCCACAACCATACCCCTACAAGCTGTATACAAGTACAAAAAACCCACATACCCTACAACTGTACAAGCAAAACCCAACACAAGCCTTACATACCTTACTCCGTACAAGCAAAACCCACACCAAGCAAAACCCACATACCTACAACTGTACAAGCAAAACCACATACCTTACAACCGTACAAGCAAAACCCACACACCTACAACCGTACAAGCAAAACCCACATACCTACAACGTACAAGCAAAAAACCCACACACCTACAACTGTACAAGTAAAACCCACATACCCTACAACTGTACAAGCAAAACCCATACACCTACAACTGTACAAGCAAAAAACCCACATACCTTACAACTGTACAAGTAAAACCCACATACAAGCAAAACCCACACACCTACAACTACAAGCAAAACCCACATACCCTACAACTGTACAAGCAAAACCCACACACCTACAACTGTACAAGCAAAACCCACACACCTACAACCCTACAAGCAAAAAAAACCACATACCCTACAACTGTACAAGCAAAACCCACATACCCTACAACTGTACAAGAAAACCCACCACACCTCCAACTGTACAAGCAAAACCCACATACCTTACATCCGTACAAGCAAAACCCACACACCTAACTGTACAAGCAAAACCCACATACGTACAACTGTACAAGCAAAACCCACATACCTTACAACTGTACAAGTAAAACCCACACACCTACAACTGTACAAGCAAAACTCCACATACCTTACAACTGTACAAGCAAAACCCACATACCTTACACTGTACAAGCAAAACCCACACACCTACAACTGTACAAGCAAAACCCACATACCCTACAACTGTACAAGCAAAACCCACATACCTACAACCGTACAAGCAAAAACCCACATACCTTACAACCGTACAAGCAAAACCCACACACCTACAACTGTACAAGCAAAACCCACACACCTACAACCGTACAAGCAAAACCCACATACCCTACAACTGTACAAGCAAAACCCACACACCTACAACTGTACAAGCAAAACCTGCATACCCTACAACTGTACAAGCAAAACCCACACACCTACAACTGTACAAGCAAAACACACATACCTTACAAACTGTACAAGTAAAACCCACACACCTACAACTGTACAAGCAAAACCCACATACCCTACAACTGTACAAGTAAAACCCATACCCTACAACTGTACAAGAAAACCCACATACCTTACATCCGTACAAGCAAAACCCACACACCTACAACTGTACAAGCAAAACCCACATACCCTACAACTGTACAAGTAAAACCCACATACCTTACATCCGTACAAGCAAAACCCACATACCTACATCCGTAAAGTAAAACCCACATACCTACATCCGTACAAGCAAAACCCACACACCTACAACTGTACAAGCAAAACCCACATACCCTACAACTGTACAAGCAAAACCCACACACCTACAACTGTACAAGCAAAACCCACACACCCACAACCATACCCAAAGCAAAAAATTCATACCTACTACAACCGTACAAGCAAAACCCACATACCTACAACTGTACAAGTTGAAAACCCACACGCCTCCAACTGTACAAGCAAAACCCACATACCTTTTACATCCGTACAAGTAAAACCCACATACAACCGTACAAGCAAAACCCACACACCTACAACTGTACAAGCAAAACCCACATACCCTCTACAACTGTACAAGCAAAATCCACACACCTACAACCGTACAAGCAAAAACCCACACACCCACAACCATACAACCCTACAAGCAAAAATTCTCATACCCTACAACCGTACAAGCAAAAACCCACATACCCTACAACCGTACAAGCGAAAACCCACACGCCTCCAACCGTACAAGCAAAAACCCACATACCTTACATCCGTACAAGCAAAACCCACACGCCTCCAACCGTACAAGCAAAACCCACATACGTACAACTGTACAAGCAAAACCCACACACCTACAACTGTACAAGCAAAACCCACACACCTACAACTGTACAAGTAAAACCCACATACCTCCTACAACTGTACAAGCAAAACCCCACATACCTTACAACTGTACAAGCAAAACCCACACACCTACATCCGTACAAGCAAAACCCACATACCTTACATCCGTACAAGCAAAACCCACACACCTACAACTGTACAAGCAAAACCCACATACCCTACAACTGTACAAGCAAAAAATCCACACACCTACAACTGTACAAGCAAAACCCACACACCCACAACCATACAACTGTACAAGCAAAAAAATTCTCATACCCTACAACCGTACAAGCAAAAACCCACATACCCTACAACCGTACAAGCGAAAACCCACACGCCTCCAACCGTACAAGCAAAACCCACATACCTTACATCCGTACAAAGCAAAACCCACACGCCTCCAACTGTACAAGTAAAACCCACATACGTACAACTGTACAAGCAAAACCCACATACCTTACAACCATACAAGCAAAACCCACACACCTACAACTGTACAAGCAAAACTCACATACCTTACAACTGTACAAGCAAAACCCACACACCTACAACTGTACAAGCAAAACCCACATACCTCTACAACCCTACAAGCAAAACCCACTTACTCCTACAACTGTACAAGTAAAACCCACATACCCTACAACTGTACAAGCAAAACCCACATACCCTACAACCCTACAAGCAAAACCCACATACCCTACAAACTGTACAAGCAAAAACCCATACCCTACAACCCTACAAGCAAAACCCATACATACCCTACAACCCTACAAGCAAAACCCACATACCTACTACAACCGTACAAGTAAAACCCACATACCCTCTACAACTGTACAAGCAAAACCCACATACCTTACATCCGTACAAGTAAAACCCACACACCTACAACCGTACAAGCAAAACCCACATACCCTACAACCGTACAAGC
>LUCW03000039.1:22500-27500 GCA_001586965.3 Sphaeroforma sirkka | reverse complement strand
TATATATATATATATATATATATATATAATATATATATATGTGTGTATGTATATATATATATATATATATATATATATACATACACATACACACATACACACACACACACACACACACACACACACACATATATATATCATTGTCATCCTATAAAATAGGCTCTATTAAAACTGGGGTTTTACTATTTTATACCCAATTAATAATGTCTACATACCCAAGGCGGCAAGAGCGAGGAACAACTGTCGCATCGGATGGTTTGGTAACGTGTACTCTCGAATCTGTCATGCAGTGGGAGACATAAGCAATTTACAGTTGAGCAACAGTTCCCATACTAATCTCGTACCTATACGACTATGTGGTCTATACAATCGGCACGAGTGTACCAGCTGTTAGAGATGTTCAAAGTATGGATAGCTTAGCCATTGGCTCAGTTCGCTATTGCCGTTATATATATGACCCCGCTGCGTTGACCTATAGAAACTGTAGACTATAAGTATAGGTATATAAGACTAAAAGTATACAAGTTATATAGACTATAAGTATAAGTATGTAAGACTATAAGTACATAAACTATAGACTATAGGTATATAAGTTATATATAGACTAAAGTATAAGTATACAAGACTATAAGTATATGAACTATAAACTAAAAGTATAAGTATGAAAGACTATAAGCATATAAGTTAAATAGACTATAAGCTAAATAGTATAAGTATTTAAACTATAGACTATAAGTATAAGTATATATGACTATAAGTATTTAAGTTATATAGACTATAACCTGCACACACACACATGACTTCTGATGGCCCTACAAGCAGAGCTGTATACTCAAAATGCACTACAAACGTAAATAATATGGCGGGCGAACAAGTCCTATGAACATGTATTGTTTATATTATTCACCCAATTTTGACATATACTGTAGTTGACATATACTGTTGTTTACATATACAGTTTTTTTTTTACATATACTGTTGTTTTTACATATACTGCTGTTTACATATACTGTTGTTTTACATATACTGTTTTTTTTTTACATATACTTGTTGTTTACATATACTGTTGTTTACACATATTGTTGTTTACATATACTGTTGTTTACATATACTGCTGTTTACATATACTGTTGTTTACATATACTGTTGTTTACATATACTGTTGTTTACATATACTGTTGTTTTACATATACTGTTGTTTTTTACATATACTGTTGTTTACATATACTGTTGTTTACATATACTGTTGTTTACATATACTGTTGTTCATACACAGTTCACCGCATGCATACGTCTTCATATCGGTCGTATAAGCCCACCAGATCGATCCATGCTGAGTAGAGCATAGAACTCATACTGTTGTTTACATATACTGTTATTTACATATACTGTTGTTCATACACAGTTCACCGCATGCATACGTCTTCATATCGGTCGTATAAGCCCACCAGATCGATCCATGCTGAGTAGAGCATAGAACTCATACTGTTGTTTACATATACTGTTGTTTACATATACTGTTGTGTACATATCCTGTTGTTCACACACAGTTCATCGCATGCATACGTCTTCATATCGGTCATATAAGCCCACCAGATCGACCCATGCTGAGTAGAGCATAGGACACGCAGCAACAGCCTGGTGCATCTTTTCGCGCGCTTTGCCCTTCTGGTCTAAATCTCGTAACACACAGCCGTATCTGCATATGAAGTCAATAGTGAAGGCTAGGGTTTTAGAGGATATAGGGTTTTTGGGGGTTAAGGGTATAGAGCTTCTGGGTCCCAAGGATATAGTGTCTAGGGGTTTGAGGAGTATATTATAGGTTTATTCGGACTTGTTAAGAGATTCAGGGTCTGAGTTTCGGGGGACTAGATGAATAGGCACGCTTTTGGTACTGTTCATGTTGCATCTGTTACCACAGGATAACACTATGGGTCGATCGATTTGTCACAGTTAAGCTTATGCAAGTACACATACTGCACATGCTAGTGGTCTGGTTGGTTGTGTATACAAAGCCTCTCATCTGTACGTAGGATGAGTGCATAGGCGTCTGATCACCACACAACATACACTTCACAATTAATTTAGAAGGTACAACTATATACAAACTATCTTATCTAGATCATACGACTATCTAAAAACCATCTAATCTAGATCATACAACTATATAAAAACCATTTAAGCTAGATCATATGGCTATATAAAAACCATCTAATAAAGATCATACAACTATATAAAAACCATCTAATCTAGATCATACGATAATATACAGACCATCTAATCTAGATCACACAGCTATATAAAAACCATCTAATCTAGATCATACGACTATATACAGACCATCTAATCTAGATCACGCAACTATATAAAAAGCATCTAATCTAGATCATACGACTATATACAGACCATCTAATCTAGATCGTGAGCTATAAACAAGTCATCTAATCTGGGCATGCGGAAGAGTACGTAGTGGTTTGTATCCACCCACAGCACACACTTTACGGTGTAGATGAGTCATAGCCATGTGCTTGCGAATGCTCATTGCAGGGGTGCTCTGCGTATGTGTAGTGGTGACGTCTGATCTGACACTTTGACATGTGACGTCTGACGCACCAACGCCTTTTTTTAGAAATGGTATATACATAAACGTATGCCAGACTAATGTCATCCGAGCTAGGACGCGTACAGGCAAGATATGATATATATATATAGCCTAAAGGCACCAAACCCTGAACCCTAAACCCTAGGCATGATATAAGTACAGCCATAGTTAAACCCTTAACCCTAGAGACACATACGTACAGTCATTGAAATCCTAAACCCTAGAGACATGATATACTTACAGCCAAAGGTAAACCCTAAACCCTAGAGACATGATGTACTTACAGCCACAGTTGAAACCCGTCCAAAGCAGCGCCTTCTTCAAAGTCGGCCATCAGATGCCTCAGACGCACAGACCGCATCTTGTTTCTATCGACCAAACGGAGAATGTATGAGATTAAGGGGAAAGTGTATTAAGGGGAGAGTGTATGTAATTAAGGCGAGAGTGTATGAGATTAAGGCGAGAGTGTATGCGATTAAGACAAATGTGATTCATGGTCCAAAAAAGTCCAAGAGTAATCGAAACGGGATCACAAGAGAACCTGTTATGTAGCTAGACATTTGGCCCTACTCACGGCTTCAGGACCGAAGGATGTCCTAAACATGGTGCTCTGTGCAGTCCTATTAACAATATAACAGTGAATGTGATCTTGAACTATCATCGATATAAGAGGTGTGTGTGTATCCAAATATAAATATGCGAGTATGAGGTATATAGAATATCTGTGTATATATCAACATTAAACTGTACGGGAAATGATATAAAGCATATAAACTCTCACATCACATACATCATATATATATATATATATATATGTATTTAGATATATATAGATATATATATAGATATATATATATATATATATATATATATATATATATATATATATTATATATATATATATGTGTGTGTGCATAGTGTTATATATATATATATATATATATATATATATATATATATATATATATACATGTATGCTATATATATATATATAATATACCATAACCATAACATAATATATATATACATACAATGCATCATCAACAACACGTACACATATACATAACACATAATATCACGCATACGCACATATTACGCACGCATCAATAATGCATCAATATCATCATCATCATATCATATTATTATATATATATATATATATATATATATATATATATATATATATATGCATATATGTGCATTGTGTATGCATGCACGTGCGTGTATGTGTATGTATATATCTTGTAATAATATATATATATATATATATGGTATGTATGTATGTTTGTTGCTGTGCATGTACGTACGTATGTATGCATGCATATTTTTTTATAATATATATATATACATATTATATATATATATATATATATATATATATATGAAATATATATAAACTATATAATACACAATCATCAATATCATCATCAATAATCATCACACATCAATAATACGCACTTTCACACAACAACGCGCACACGCACACGCACGCATGTATATGTTTATCTATATTTTATCCATATGTATATGTAAAAATATATATATACGTACATTGATATGTATGAATGTGTATGAATAATATTGCTATATGATACATGCGTATACATATAATAATACATGCACATACGTACATATCATATTACATACGTATATATATATTATATATATATTACATATATATATATATATATACAAACATGCATACGTACATACATACATATATATATTATTATAATATATATATATATATATATATTATGTATGTATAATATATATATATATATATATATACATATATATATTACATATATACATACATATATATAATACATACATATGCATGCACATACATATACATACATACGTACATGCACATACATACACATCACATGCATCATCGCACGCGTGTATATATATATATATATATATATATATATACGTTTACTTATATATATATACATAAGCAAGTTAGATATACATAGTAACATACGCCTTGTTGTGGAGCACAGCACTCGGTGATCCATGGGCACGCTTACTCGAATTGGCTTTGGTTGTTTCTGTTGGTTGATTGCTCAGACTCCTAGCAATGTCCTAAAAAAAGCACAGGAACAATACTGTGTATAAATAATATAAATCATACATATGCAATATAATACAACACACACACACACACACACATACGCACACACACACACATTCACACACACACACTTATGTATATATATATATATATGATATATACGCCCACCACCCACACCCACACCCCCCCACCCTCCCACACATACACACACATACACACACATATGTATATATACATATATATATAAGAGTATACGTTAAGCTCTTTACGTGTGATTTCCTGCTACGGGGTGAGGGTAGACTCACCAGATATATCGCG